>CM076583.1:1078241773-1078379963 GCA_034641835.2 Pinus albicaulis
CCCATAGGGGAGAGGCTTCTATTGTTGTGCAAGGACCAGTAGTAGTTATAGTACTGGTCCCACACATCCATCAAACATAAATTACAAACTCACTAAAATATGCACACAAATATTTGATAATATGCACATAAATATTTGATAATAAGTTATATAAATTATATAAATATGTCCAAAATGGGCCCAGTTTTTTACTAGACCAACAACTGTCATACACCAAGTCTAACATCTCAAGTTGACAAAACCTATTGTCTCAAGTACCTCCACTTCTGAATTACCAAGAAAGGCAAAATGCACTACAAAACATTTACAATGCTACCCATCCAAGAGTACATTTATCCCATCAAACAGTCCCCCACTGATTTTGCATTGGGGCAATAGATCTCATTGCTGAATAACACCTGGACAAACACTGGGTAACACCTGCACAAAGACTGAGTACCACCTGCACAAAAATAGGTGAAATGTATGTCATCCATATGTACATGTTTGTTTAAGCATTCAGCCTATTGAAGACATTAAATAACACCATTCAATTCAGGAAATAGTTCACTCAACCTTTCATTTCAAGAATTAAACACAACAGCCCTGGAATTACAAGAATTAAATTTAGGAAAGCATTTCAATTCAGGAATTAAATTTAGGAAAGCACAAGGATCAACCATGAAAGCTTTTCAGCCATTGGATCATGTACAAATCAATCCACAACACACAATTAAATTTGGGAGATGGCAATCCATGCCAATCTTCCCTACCAATTAATTTCTAGATCATAAAACTATAAAACATCAACTCTTACTGCATTTGAGGCATTCATTTTACTCTTAAACTACTGCTGACATACATTCAGATTTTTCAGACAGTGTTCCATTCATTTTGCAGACATACAATTTTCAGAAAGTGAGTTTTCAGACAGTGAGTTTCCATTTTGCAAACATACAATCCTTTTCAGACAGTGTTCCAGACATACAGACAAAGGACAGAGTGTGCTCAGTGTTACATTCCAGACAGAGTGTGTGCAGAGTGTTACATTCCAGACAGTGTGAGTGCAAAGTGTTACATTCACTCTCTTCATCAGTTGCTGGAGACATACAGGTATTTCGTTGTTCTTCAATAATGTTATTCAAGATATTGAGTACTTTATCATTATTTTAGTTGAGAAAATCACATAGATTAAAGAAGCTATGAGTGTTCAAACTAGCTTACTAATTAGCTACTCCAAATTTCAAGTTGGAATTTTTCTAAACCTTTAAGTTCAGTACTGAGTAAAATCTTTCAAGAAATTGTTCCAACACACAGTCCCCTAAGAACAGTACATCAATTTATGTGGAGCAAATGTAGTTGTCAGCGTTCAGGCTATTACAAGTCCACCAACTAACAGCGTTCAGGCTATTACAAGTCCCTAGCTAACAGCGTTCAGGCCATTACAAGTCCATGTAGCTATTTCTAGTTTCCTACAATATAAATGTAGTTGCCTCCTCCTTTTGTTGTGCTTATTAACTAGATTTGGATATTGAATTTATATTGAGTAAAATCTTTCAAAAATTATAAGAACAACAACCTACTAACTACATAGGAACACTGCCTGCTAACTACATAAGAACAACAACCTACTAACTACATAGGAACAGTGCCTACTAACTACATAGGAACAACAACCTACTAACTACATAGGAACAGTGCCCTTCAAAATTTATAAGAACAACAACCTACTAACTACATAGGAACAATGCCTATCGGGCAGAGGGTTTTCCTAAGAAAAACAAAGGATTAATAAACCTTGAATGCCTACACACAGTCCATGTCCAAAGATAAGTCCATTTTAAAACAGGCACTTACTGATTTTAGATAAGTCCATGTAGCTAATAGCCATGTAGGTATCACATATCATTCTCCTGTTGATATTACAAGTAATACATCATTGACAAGTAATACTTCAATGTCAATTAATTCACAACAAACATACATTTCTAGTTGCCTACAATATAAATGTAGTTTCCTCCTCCTTTTGTTGTGCTTATTAAGTAGATTTGGATATTGACATTATATTGAATAAAATATTTCAATAAAAATAGTTCTAACACACAGTCCATGTCCAAATATAAGTCCATTTTAAAATAGGCACTTACTGATTTTAGACAAGTCCATGTAGCTAACAGCCATGTAGGTATCACATATCTTTCTCATGTTGATATTACAAGTAATACATAATTGACAAGTAATACTTCAATGCCAATTAATTCACAACAAACAACTAAAGATTTCATGTTATTAGCAGAAATTTTGGAATTCATACATAATTATAGTTTACTCTATACAGTTGTGCTGTAATACTTATCAAATTTCTTAACGATGTTGGAAATTGCAGGTTGTAGCCATGCCAAGAGTTTCTGTTGCAAATTGGATAAGGAACAGGAGGCGAGGGAGAAGGGGGACCCAACTGCGGAGCAGTTCATCAGATGATGATGTCAATGCTCCCATTGCTCCCAGTATTGTAGTTGAAAAGGACCCTGTGGTTGCAGATCATCCCAGCCCACCATCAGCCACAGAGCCACCTTCAACCACAATACAAGGTGCAATTTCAACAAAGAAAATCAGTGCAATCAGAGGCTGGACGAAGGAAGACATGCTTGCTGCAATTGATGACATCGAGTTTAAGGGATATTCAATCCGTGCATCAGCCAAAAAACATGGTATTGCTACCTCTAACATACATTATTGGATAAATGGGTTGACTAATACAAAGCGTAGAGGGCTTGTTACAATCATGACTAAAGAGGAGGAAGATGAGGTGGTGGAGTGGTGTAAGGAGATGGCCCAATTGGGACATGGGTTAGAGCTTATCCAACTTAAATCCACTATAGCTCAAATATGTCAAGGGAGGCCAAACCCCTTTAAAGATGGTTTTCCTGGTAAGTCATGGTGGAGTGGGTTTAAAAAGAGGCATCCAGACCTTGTGTTACGTACAGCAGAGGGCCTTGACAGAGACTAGGCTTTAAATCTACGCCCTGCAATTGTTTCCAAGTTCTATAACACTCTTTCTACTGCATATGACCAGCACTCATATGCCCCAGACCATATATGGAACTGCGATGAAATAGGCTTACAGGCAGGAAGAAATTGCGGTATGCAGGGAATTTCCAAGAGAGGGAGTAGAAATGTGCCTAAGATATTGCCTAAAAGCAGGGAGTGGATCACAATTCTTGCCTCTGTCAATGCAATTGGTTCATCTATACCAGGATTTTATCTATTTAAAGGTAAAACTCAACTAAAAAATTATATACAGAATTGTGAACCAGGGGCATGCATGGCTGCACATCCACATGCATGGATGACAAAGGAACTATTCCTAAATTGGCTTTGCCACTTTGCTGCTTCTGTACCGGGTGGTGTCTCGCCTAAAAACAGGCACTTGATGATTTTAGATGGCCATGGAAGCCACATGGCTGTGCAGACAATCGAGGAGGCCAATAAGTTGGGCATTGACCTGTTAACATTGCCAGCTCATACTACTCACAGATTGCAGCCCCTTGATGTGAGCGTGTTTGGGCCTTTCAAGAACTATTTCAGGGTTGAGCGAGCTTCATGGATGGCAAAGAATCCAGGGGTGGAAGTAAAGAGGTTTGAGCTAGCTGAGCTTGCAAGTAAAGCATTTAAAAGGGCTCTCACACCTTCTAATATCAAGGCTGGATTTAGGAGGACTGGTATATGGCCACTCAATTTTGATGCTCTTATGCATGATACCACATGTAGCCAAGCATTTGAATTGGAAGGTCAAGAAGCAGAGAACTTAGAAGAGCATGTTGGTGCCCAAGAAGATGTAGCTGTTGCTGAAGGTATAATGTCCCGTTTTGAAGGGTTGTTGTGTGGTGGTGATGATGCTGAGCATGTCAATGAGACACGGTTCAGTGATGAACCAACTAACAATATCAATGAGGCTGTGACACCCATTGATGCAGTTGACAATGAGCAATTGACCATGCCAACCCAAGTAAGTGCATCATCATGGCTAGCAGAGGCCGTGATGAATATCACTGGAAATAATGTATCTACCACCAATGAGGATGAAAGCATGGACATGCCTTCACAACCATCAGGGTTGAACACCGAACTTGTTCATTATTTTGTGGACAATGGATCACTAGAAGAGGAGCCTATTCAACATGAAGTACCTGAAGAAGACAACAATGGGGGCCAATCAGTTGTCCCAGAACATGAAATCCAACAGGCAGGTCCAGAAAAGCAGAGATTACTTGGTGCATTCCTAAAGCTACCAGTAGAGAGAGTGAAGGCCTCATCAAGGAACTCAACCTCAGATTATCTTCGTTTAGGGACGAGTTCACAATTGCTCACATCTGAAGACTATATGAATTTAATGTTCGAGTCTGAACGTAAAAAGAATGAAATTCAGGAAGCTAAAAAGAGAAAGAAGGAGTTAGCCAATGAAAAGAGGGTTGCAAGGATTGCAACAGCAGAAGCTCGAGAAAAGGAAAGGTTGGAAAGACAAAAAGCAAGGGAATATAAGGAACATCAAAAGAAATTAGCAAGGCAACAGAGAGAGGCAAGAAAGGTTTAGCAAGAGTTGGAAAAAGGACAAGGGGTGACAAGTAGAGAAGACCATGGTTCAAGACAGTTTGAGGCAAATAGGTTGATGTCTAACACGCTGGACCACATTGCAGAGCAGACACCATCATTCCAAGACCTTATTAACATCCAAGTCCCTAGCTATCAGGCAGGGGTTAGGCCCACCTCCTATACCCCTACCAGTGCAGGTTTGAATCCTAATTGTGTTTATATGACACCTGCAGTCAATGCTGGGGTTAGTAACACAAGTGGACACTTGGGCTACTCAGTCCCACCATGGCTACATGGAGCAAATTGGAGTCAACCATATGCCAACATTCAGGCACATCCTAATCATCCAATGTTGGGTAGTCCACCATACTTGGGCAATGCAAGAAATGGAAGCCATCAAGCATAGAGGTGCCATGACTTAATTTTTGTAACTACAAGACACTATGATTTTGGTAAGGGTCAAATAGGTTTGCTAATGATAACATACATGGATGTTTGGGAAGCTACAAACATTTTCAAATTGGTATGTATAAAACAATGTCTAAATCCCCCAAGTTTGTTAATCTGTTGAAGTTATAGCCTTAGCCTATATCAGATTTTTTATGAAGTTATATATCAAACAGTTTATAATTCCTACATATCAAACAGTTTCTAAATCCCCCAAGTTTGTTAATCTGTTGAAGTTATAGCCTTAGCCTATATCAGATTTTTTATGAAGTTATATATCAAACAGTTTATAATTCCTACATATCAAACAATTTATAATTCCTACATATCAAAGAGTTTCTAAATCCTACAAATTTGTTAATCTGTTGAAGTTATAGCCTTAGCCTATATTAAATTTTTGAATTCATAATTGAACAAAGAAATTGAATTCATAATTGAATTGAACATCATTAACAAAAAAATATGATTGCATCTAAACAAACTATCCCTTGATTGCATCTAATCCTATTAAATAACAAGTATCATCAAAATTCATTACAAACTTCATCAATCAAAATCACTCAATAAAAAGGAGGTTAACATACTCAGCTCTGTGGTGGTTATACCTCGGCTCTGTGGTGGTTATACAAAGAAATTGAATTCATAATTGAATTGAACATCATTAACAAAACAATCTGATTGCATCTAAACAAACTATCCCTTGAACATTACATGCTCTTTGATGAACAGAAACAGATACCAAATATCATGTTAAATAACAATTATATCAACACGGGAAGCAATTGATTCCTAATCGAGACATTATAGCCTTAGCCTATATCAATTAGATCAACACAGGGAGCAATTGAAGTTATAGCCTTAGCCTATATCAGATTTTTGAATTCATAATTGAACACTGTACAGAGGTGATTCAATTAAGATGAGAGATGAAGTGGTCTTGCATTGCATCCTGTTAAGTATATGTCCTAAAATAAATTAAATTATGCAGTACCCAAAATACCCACATCCTAATTCAAAATCTTTAAAATGTTTTTATCAAGCTCAACATACCATACTTAATATGCAATACTGCATAAAAAGATTGATTTAATGTTTCTTATGAATGTCAGTAAAAACTATAATTAAAGGATTGTGAGATTATATAGGGGAGAGGGGTCAGTGCCCGAACACCTCGGCGTTGACTGGACCAGGGGCCACGTCATGTACGTCAGCTGTCCGTTCGCATGCCTTTCACGTGGCGGGAAAGTATATCAACACGAGGAGCAATTGATTCCTGATCGAGACATTATAGCCTTAGCCTATATCAATTAGATCAACACAGGGAGCAATTGAAGTTATAGCCTTAGCCTATATCAGATTTTTGAATTCATAATTGAACAAAGAAATTGAATTCATAATTGAATTGAAGTGGTTCAATTAAGATGAGAGATGAACTGTAATATATCTAAATGTCAAGTGATTAAAAAAAAATCTAAATACAATAAACCAGTCCAAAACAGCAATCGTGTAAAATAGATTGCAACAATGACAAGAGTAAAGACTAATAGTATTATACAACTCTTGAAATCCTACGTTATAATGTTCAAGTGCAATCTAAACAAAAGCAACTAAATCGTTGCCCATCTTTTACTGAATTGAAGTGATTCAATTAAGATGAGAGATGAATTGTAATATATCTAAATGTCAAGTGGTTCAAAAAATATCTAAATACAATAAACCAGTCCAAAAGAGCAATTGTGTAAAACAGAATTGCAACAATGACAAGAGTAAAGACTAATAGTATTATACAACTCTTGAAATCCTACATTATAATGTTCAAGTGCAATCTAAACAAAAGAAACTAAATCGTTGCCCATCTTTTACTGAATTGAAGTGATTCAATTAAGATGAGAGACGAATTGTAATATATCTACATGTCAAGTGATTCAAAAAATATCTAAATACAATAAACCAATCCAAAAGAGCAATTGTGTAAAATAGAATTGCAACAATGGCAAGAGTAAAGACTAATAGTATTATACAACTCTTGAAATCCTACGTTATAATGTTCAAGTGCAATCTAAACAAAAGAAACTAAATCGTTGCCCATATTTTACTGAATTGAAGTGATTCAATTAAGATGAGAGATGAATTGTAATATATCTAAATGTCAAGTGATTCAACAAATATCTAAATACAATAAACCAGTCCAAAAGAGCAATCGTGTAAAATAGAATTGCAACAATGACAAGAGTAAAGACTAATAGTATTATACAACTCTTGAAATCCTACGTTATAATGTTCAAGTGCAATCTAAACAAAAGAAACTAAATCGTTGCCCATCTTTTACTGAATTGAAGTGATTCAATTAAGATGAGAGATGAATTGTAATATATCTAAATGTCAAGTGATTCAAAAAATATCTAAATACAATAAACCAATCCAAAAGAGAAATCGTGTAAAATAGAATTGCAACAATGACAAGAGTAAAGACTAATAGTATTATACAACTCTTGAAATCGTATGTTATAATGTTCAAGTGCAATCTAAACAAAAGCAACTAAATCATTGCCCATCTTTTACTGAATTGAAGTGATTCAATTAAGATGAGAGATGAATTGTAATATATCTAAATGTCAAGTGATTCAAAAAATATCTAAATACAATAAACCAGTCCAAAAGAGCAATCATGTAAAATAGAATTGCAACAATGACAAGAGTAAAGACTAATAGTATTATACAATTCTTGAAATCCTATGTTATAATGTTCAAGTGCAATCTAAACAAAAGCAACTAAATCGTTGCCCATCTTTTACTGAATTGAAGTGATTCAATTAAGATGAGAGATGAATTGTAATATATCGAAATGTCAAGTGATTCAAAAAATATCTAAATACAATAAACCAGTCCAAAAGAGCAATCGTGTAAAATAGAATTGCAACAATGACAAGAGTAAAGACTAATAGTATTATAAAACTCTTCAAATCCTACGTTATAATGTTCAAGTGCAATCTAAACAAAAGCAACTAAATCGTTGCCCATCTTTTACTGAATTGAAGTGATTCAATTAAGATGAGAGATGAATTGTAATATATCTAAATGTCAAGTGATTCAAAAATATCTAAATACAATAAACCAGTCCAAAAGAGCAATCGTGTAAAATAGAATTGCAATAATGACAAGAGTAAAGACTAATAGTATTATACAACTCTTCAAATCCTACGTTATAATGTTCAAGTGCAATGTAAACAAAAGCAACTAAATCAGTCAAACTTGGTTGGATGGTAAAGTGAAGGTATTTTTAACTTGCCAGAAAGATTGAAATTTCTCAGGAACACGTTTCATTCTTCATGGGCAGTAGTCTATCCCATGCAAGTGGGTCATTCCAAAACATTGAGTCAGGTGCAAGTCATAGGCAACTTTAGCAGAGTAAATACTCGCAACCATGGCTTCTTAGCCGAACAGATCTCTCTAGAGTCTTTTGAGTTGGTTACATTGCATTGTAAGATTCCTAAATTGGGGACAAGGCACCCTTGGAGCACAATGATAAGAAGAATCATCTTGTCAAACAAAATAAAAATACAATAAAGCCCGAGGAAGAGACCTAATGGGTGTCATTCTTATATATTACGGCATGAATCCTAGTGCCGTAAAACTGAGGCTGAACTTACAGCCCATCAAACTCATTTTTTTGCAATCCCTAAATAAATAAACATCCATGGTAAGAAACCTTAAAGATACTGTGATCAAATTCCCACACCAAAAGCGTAAAAGGTTTCATCAAATGCACAATCAATGACCCCTAATCAAAATCCCAATTGGGTATCAGTAAAGTCCAATACTCCCGTTTTTCCAGCACAGAATTTCCCCATTGGGTATCAATAAAACACCGAATTGTATCGCTTTCACATGAAATAGAGAAGACTTAAAAATTCATAAGCAAGAAAGAGCATCGTGATCACCCCACACCAAAAGCGTAGTGCCTGCTCAAATGCACCAAACAACACCTCTAATCACAATCAAAATCCCAATTGCACGAAGTCCAATACTCCCGTTTTTCCAGCACAGAATTTCCCCATTGGGTATCAATAAAACATTGAATTGCATTGCTTTCACATGAAACAGATAAGACTTAAAATTCATAAGTAGTAAAGATACTGTGATCAAATTCCCACACCAAAAGCGTAAAAGGTTTCATCAGATGCACAATCAATGACCCCTAATCAAAATCCCAATTGGGTATTAGTAAAGTCCAATACTCTCGTTTTTCCAGCACAGAATTTCCCCATTGGGTATCAATAAAACACTGAATTGCATTGCTTTCACATGAAACAAAGAAGACTTAAAATTCATAAGCAGTAAAGATACTGTGATCAAATTCCCACACCAAAAGCGTAAAAGGTTTCATCAAATGCACAATCAATGACCCCTAATCAAAATCCCAATTGGGTATCAGTAAAGTCCAAAACTCCCATTTTTCCAGCACAAAATTTCCCCATTGGGTATCAATAAAACATTGAATTGCATTGCTTTCACATGAAACAGAGAAGACTTAAAATTCATAAGCAGTAAAGGTACTGTGATCAAATCCCCACACCAAAAGCGTAAAAGGTTTCATCAAATGCACAATCAATGACCCCTAATCAAAATCCCAATTGGGTATCAGTAAAGTCCAATACTCCCGTTTTTCCAGCACAGAATTTCCCCATTGGGTATCAATAAAACACTGAATTGCATTGCTTTCACATGAAACAGAGAAGACTTAAAATTCATAAGCATTAAAGATACTGTGATCAAATTCCCACACCAAAAGCGTAAAAGGTTTCATCAAATGCATAATACAGTCATTGGTAGCCTCCATAAAGGAAAGAATCCAATCCCCATTGAGTCAATAGAACCTATATCTCTGGAACACGTACTTGATTAAGGAACCAACCTCTTTTATCATAACCGCAAATAGTAATGGATCAGAATAAAACCCAAATCCCGTGGCCGATATAAATCAGTGACCCCTAATCAAAATCCCAATTGGGTATCAGTAAAGTCAAATACTCCCATTTTTCCAGCACAGAATTTCCCCATTGGGTATCAATAAAACACTGAATTGCAATGCTTTCACATGTAACTGAGAAGACTTAAAATTCATACGTAGAGAAATACCCCTTATGACAAGCGAGAGAGGTAACACTGATTTTCCAATTAAAACCCTAAACCAAAGTAAACCTAATTCTGATTTTCCAACGAGAGAGACAACAGTAAACCTCTCGATTTTCCAATTAAAACCCTAAACCCTACAGACAGTAAAACCACAGTAAACCACAGTAAAACACAGTAGAACAACAGTAAAACATAGTAAAACCACAGTAAAACAGTAAAGAAGCTCAATAGAGAACATCTCCTTAAGGTTAAATGTGTTTACAAACACATACATATCACTGGTAGAACAAAGTCCTACCTTAAAACTCCTCTCATCCAATTCCTCTCCCTCCTGGCTTTCCTCCTTGCCTTGCCAGCCAACTGCATTATCCTTGGCTTCTGCACTGACCTACAAAAAATCAAAAACATAATCATTCACAAAGCACCAACATTAAAAAAAATGCAAAAACATTTAAAACTAACAGACTAACGCACCTGAAAGCACAATTCATAGCATCCAGAGCTGAAAAACGCACCTAAAAACAAAATTCGCAGCATACAGACCTGTAAAACACGCAACGCCGAACCACAGAGCTGAGGTATGTCCACCATGGAGCCGAGATATGATCACCACCACCACAGAGTTGATAAAAACCACCACAGAGCCGAGAAAAACCACCATAGAGCCGAGTTAAAACCACCACTGGGCCGAGCCAAGTAAAACAACTACATAGCCGAATAAGACTACGAAAGGGCGAAGGTAAAACAACCACAGGGCCGAGGTATGACAAAACAAAGCCGGGCATAAAGAGCAAAGAGTCGACCCTAAACCACACAGCGCCGAGGTATAACCACCACTGCGCCGAGGTTAAACCACCATAGAGGCGAGGTTGAACGAACACACAACCCAGTGTGAATAGCCACAGAGTATAAACCACCCACAATTTGAATGCCGCCGCGGCCGAACCAGGACCAGGGGAGCTTGAGCCAGGAGAGCACGGGCGCCATAATGACGGATGGAGCGTGTGGACAATGGTGGCAGAGGCATCGGACATCGGAGAAACGACGCGCAATGAATGGAGCGGAGAACGCACAACAGCCAGACCCGGAGCAGGAAATGAGGCTTCGTCGAGAAGCCTCCATAATATGGCGGGAGACGACTAGCAGGACAGGTAAGAGACCGGAAGGACCGGCTGCACGTGCCCGCCATGTGAACGCCATGCGAAAGGTCAAGTGACGTACATGACGTGGCCCTCCTTACATGGCCCCTGGTCCAGTCAACGCTGAGGTGTTCGAGCACTGACCCCTCTCCCCTAAGTGGGCTTTGGCTAAGTAGGGCCTACTTCGAAATGAATTTAGGAAATGGAAAATGGTTGCAAGAAAAGTATCAGGGAAACTTGGCAATTTTTATTCATTTCGGAAATAGAAAATGGTTGCAAGCAAAGTATCAAAGAAATTTGGGCAATTTTTATTTTGATTTTTATGTAAAAATCTGACTACATTCAAATGATATTTTAAAATACTGAAAATTTTAATTTTTTATTATTTAAATTATATTTTTTAAATATAAAATAATTTTTTATATATAATTCTAATGACATAATTTAATATTAATTTTTATTTTTCTAACTAAACTAATTTCATGAACCCTAAAAATTAATCTTTATTCTACTAACCAAGCTAATTTCATGAACCCTATCTATCAATGATCACATCCTAATTAAAAACGATTTGAGAAATATTTTCCCTTACAGCCACTTCCAAATTTCAACGAAGATATCATTCTATAATGTCAATCCTAGATTTAATTGATTTAATTCATTAGATGTTTATAAAAAAAAACCATCTCCATTTTCTTTTGCTTTTATGTTGAAATCTGCTGTCATGTAATGGCCAAGCAGGTCATCCTCCAAACATGAATTTGGGAAATAGAAAAAGGTTGGAAGTGTAATCAAAGTATCAAGCAACCATTTCCAATTTTTCTTTTGTTTTTTATGTGGGAATTTGGTGTACATAATGATGTTTTGTTTTGGGTAAATATTTATAAGAAATTTGAATTTGGAATTTTATTATTTATAAGTGTTGTTTATGGATACTACAAATTGATTAGGACGATAATTTTTTTGTTTATTTGGATTTGGTAAAAAAAAGTTGGTGTTTGATTTAAAAACTTGAAATTTAACAATTATAACTTTGATATTCTAAAATTTCTACAAAATTTTATCATAATTTTACCAAAATTTCAATTATTTTCTCCATTAATTTATAGATTCTTTAAACTACTTAATAATATTTTATTATTTAAACTATATTTTTTAAATATAAGATATTTTTTTAATATTATTGAAATATTTAATTGTATTACTTTAACATTTAAAATTATAATATTTTCTCAAATTTTTCATTAAATTTTAATAAATATAATAAAAAATAAATAAAAGTTCACTTCATTCAAATATTAAAATACTATATAGTATATACGTAAAATAAAAACAAGAAGCGCGTGTCATCAGCGCTGTCTCAAGATTTTTTTACCAAAACCAGCACGTGCATGTCATCATTGCTATCTGAGGATAATTTTAAAATAAATTGATATTTTACATAAGTGATCATCAAGTTTAATTTACGGGAAACCGATTTAATATTAAATTTTTTAAAAATTATTATGTCATATATAGTTTATGAGATAGAGTTTCTCGTAATTTTTTTTTATTTTTGTGTTTTTTTAATGCAATGTGTGATAATGAGCATTACCAATTTTTTAATAGTCTTTTTCTTAAATAAATGATATGAAAAAGTATAGTTGTCACGATATTTACATAATTGTTTTTATTAGCAGAGTCTAAAATAAAATGCTTTAGGTTTTCATTTTTCCAGAAGTGTAAAAAATACACTTTTATCTTTCAATTTTTTTTTAATCTTTTTCAATGATTGGTTTCACAACAAAGTTGATGAGAGTTAGTTTTCAAATGAGCAATAAGAATGTTGGGTCTTCTTGAGATATTGATGTCTATATAAGTTTTTTGATGATGATTACTTGTGGGATTAAACTTTTCAATATAATACTTTCTCTTTTTCTCTAGCTCTTTATCCCAAGTAAGCTTGTGAAACGTTTCCATAACAAAAGTGTTTACCACTTTACTATTTGTGGGGCACATGTTCAAATACATGTCCCATTTACTAAACCATTTGCTATTTTGCTCCATCTAGGTCTTATTTTATTTTCCCTCTTTCATTTGCTCAATTTAAAAAAAAAAAAATTATGAGTCACACCATAGCAATTGCTTCAATGGGAGCAATCCCCATTTCACTTAGCAAGATATCATAAGGCAAACGTTTTTGAATTTTCTCAATTTGTTTCCATTGTAAGTCATATGTACTATTGGCCCATAATTCACAACCATAGAGAACCATCATAATCACTAAAAACCCAAAAAGAGTTTAGGTGGTCTTCCAATCTCATAGTTTTGCCTCCTTGTGCCTATTTTGAAAAACACAAAATGCTTTCCAACCTCCCAAATTTCTTCTCTTTCTATAACCTTTCCAACTTAGATTTTTGTTGAAGTCAATTCCGAGGTATTTGTAATCTACAACTTCTTCAATAGTGTTTCCTTCAAAGTAGAACTATTCTAGCTTTGTTTTCTTTTGTTAGATAAAACCACCACTTTCGTCTTGCTAATATTGACTTGCATCCCCACCCTTCTAAAAATGCTCAAGCGAAATTAAGTTCTCTTGCAAACAAGAGTAGATTTAGCAATCAGAGTAAGGTCATCCACATACAAAACAAGCCTTATAACTAACTACTCATAACAAACTCGCCCAAATGGACACCATCACCACCTTGTTAGTGTGGTTATCTAGATAGCTTGTCCTTCCACAACACAAGTCATTGAAGTTTATGATGTTCATTGTCAACTTATTGTTAATTCCAAACTTATTGTTTCAGTCCAAATCATTTATTATGATTCTTCACAGATTAATGAGGGAAGGGCAAGTGGTCCATCCACCATAAGTCACCTCTCTTTTGGAAACGAGAAGTTTCCAGACTCATGGATTCAATCACCTCACATAATTCCGAAAGTGTTATTGTAAGGCAACATCGATGCACAAGCTCTTGCACATCGAACCCTGTTGCTAGACTTCAACTAGATTGAGCATGTCAGGCACTAGGTCTTAACATTAGTATACTTTTTTTATAAAGCCACCATGTCACTACACTTCAACCAGATTGATCACGTCAAGCACTTGATTTTTACATTAGTGTGTTTTTTGATAAAGGCACCATGCCACAATGTGCCCATCACATTTTGGACATGGTCACATGGCATGGGCACATGAGCTACTGTCAGGTCTAGAATTTCAAAATTATCTTGCCTATAAAGTGAAAATTTGATGATTATTGTTTTCCATGCTTATCCCTTCACGTTTCATATAGATATGGGTAAAAATGTGAAGATGGGTAACACTTTTGTGAGAATTGAGGGCGGAAAACTTTTTTCCTCAATAGTTCGGCCGAACATTCGTTAAAGTTCGGCCGAACTATTCAAGAGTTCGGCCGAACTTTCGAAATTAGTTCGGTCGAACTCATTCTACCGTTTACATTGACAGCGTACTGACAACAATGGAAAACAAATTTTTGGCTAGAGATTGGAAAACCAGCAACAAAATTTTGGCCGAAATTTTAAAATAGTTCGGTCGAATTATTATTTTATAAATATATTGCCTGCAAATTGTTGCAGGTTTCTTGTTCACATCTGTCTCGAGCAACGAGGTCTTCTTCGTTTATTTTAGTTGATTTGGTGTCTCGCGTGACGGGGTCTTGTTCGTTGATTTTAGTTGATTTGGTGTCTCACGCGACAAGGTCTTGTTATTTGATTTTAGTTGATTTGGTGTTGCGCCAAGATGAGGAGGGGAGTGTTGTTGATTTGCGCCTCGACGCTGAGGTAAATTTTGTTAATTCACTTTTATTTTTTGTAATTATTTTTTATTGTTTTTTTTTTTAATTTGATTTTTTTGTTCGCGGGAATTTGGTTGTCTTCCATGATGTCTTTAGCGTCTTCAGGGATCGCATGGGTTCGTCTGCGAATTTCTGCAACTTTCCAGGTATGTATCATGAATTCACTATATTCTATAATTTATAGAATTTCCTGTATTCTGTAATTTATAGAATTTATAGATTTTATAATTCTATTCTATAATTTATAGAATTTTTTGTACTTACTATTATGTAATTTATAGAATTTCCTATAATTACTATTTTGTAATTTATAGAATTTCCTGTATTTTGTAATTGCACTAGTTACTATTCTGTAATTTATAGAATTTCCTGTAATATATAAATTCAATTTATAGCTACTGTCTAACACAACCTACTTATAATCCATTGGACACCCTACCAGCCCTCGAATTCAATCAATTACACAAGTCACAATCACTGGATTCCTCCTACTACCAACAAGAAATGGCACCCGGAATCCACTCAAGACCAGAAGTCACAGTCACCCAGATTCCTCCTACTACCAACAAGCAATGGCACCAGGCTTTATGAATTCTATTAATAGTCGCTCGCACTGGTTAGAGAACTGAGCACGAAGCCACCACCCTGGGGCCTCCCATTCCTTAATTCCTTTAGCAGTCATGGAAAAGCTAGGATTATACATCACTAGGCCGATGGGAAGTGGCATGTATGTCTCAATTTTCATTTCATTAATCAATAAGTGGGTAAGTTTCTGTATTAGCAAGTGAGTGAGGGGTGAGTGAGTTACTCTGAGTTGGATGAGAGGAAGTGGGTACATGGATAGCTCGGGGCTATGACTTACTTACATTTCCTAGATGCAACCACTCCTTTTCTGGACTATACCCACTCATAACCAGTAGGTACCCTAGCCTGCCTCCTCCATAGGCAACCAAAAAAATCCAGCCAGTAAATTGTTGTTTGTCGCGCTGATCTTTCACTGGGGATCCAGCCAGTCAGACCAGTAAGATCAGCCAGTTTGACCAATGCATAACTGACTCCTTGTGTTTGGGGTTGCGTGATCTATTGCAATTTTACCAATTTATTATTGTCGCATTTATCTGCATCATTGAACTGATTCCTACTTCTACTATTCTTCAATTTACAGCTACTGTTTGTATTTATATATATGCACATAGTATTTAGAAAAAAAAAGTAATTTGATACAAAACATAGGTTTTAACCTTATATAGTTAATTGTTATGAAAATAGATTCTTAATAAAATGAAAAATATTCAATGTAAAACACATGCATTAACATATAATTGTGATACTTTCCCTTCTTCCAAACTTAGTGGACATCCTTTTAGAAAAATCCCTTTTAATGAAGTAGATATATCCATAGTGATCCACTGATATTTGTTCACAAACAACTATTCCATTTTGGACTTTTATATCTCAAAACTATGCTCATTGAATTTATGCATCTATATTTTTAAACTACTTGAAACTATTTTATTACACCATAGGAATCATTTCAATATATCTCCCATTTTAATGGGGTGTATCACATTTCAAGAAAAACACATTAGCCATAAAAGTTTCCCATTGAAACCAAAAGTGATTTGATACAAAACATAGGTTTTAACCTTATATAGTTAATTGTTTCAAATAGATTTTTAATAAATTAAAAAATATTCAATGTAAAACACATGCACACATTAACATATAATTGTGATTTTTTCCCTTCTTTCCAACTTAGTGGACATCCTTCTAGAAAAATCCCTTTTAATGAAGCATATATATCCATAGTGATCCACTGATATTTGTTCACAAACAACTCTTCCATTTTGGACTTTTATATCTCAAAACTATGCTCATTGAATTTATGCATCTATATTTTAAAACTAATTGAAACTATAACTATTTTATTACACCATAGGAATCATTTCGATATATCTCCCATTTTAATGGGGTGTATCACATTTCGAGAAAAAACACATTAGCCATAAAAGTTTCCCATTGAAACCAAAAGTGATTTGATACAAAACATAGGTTTTAACCTTATATAGGTAATTGTTTCAAATAGATTATTAATTTTAAATGAAAAATATTCAATGTAAAACACATGCATTCTTATACACCCTTATGTCTACGTAAAGTAGTGTGAGTGATTCCACGGGTCCTCTACACCCTTCATAGGGTATAATTGGGACAAGTAGTGTTCACTTCTACAAGTTCTATAGGCAGAGTCTGTAAAGGGTCAGGTAGCCTCTAGATCTCATCTTTTATGAAAGGTGACATATCTAGTAAATGCCCCTATAATCAATCTCTAGAATAGATCTAAATAGAAGTTATTCATTTTAATATACATAAAACACAACCACTTTAAGACAAACTGTGTACATGTGTCATTTCTCCCATAAATTCTTAGGCAAAGTTTCTAAAGCATACAAGTCATGTTGGCTTTCTCACATTAACTTTAAAGCTTTTTTTTTGTAAGTGCATAAAATAATTTTGCAAAGCATGTAAATGTAATTTCTCTTAAGCTTTAAGGCCTAAAAATTGAACCTAAAGTGGCTGAACTCTCATAGAATTTTGAACTTCCATTAGATTTTAGTATATCTGTTGAGTGTTAACTTCTACAAGTTCTAAAGGCAGAGTCTGTAAAGGGCTAGGTAACCTCTGGATCTTATCTTTTCTCAAAGGTGACATATCCAGTAAATGCCCCTACAATCAATCTCTGTAACAGATCTAAATAGAATTTCTTCATTTTAATATCCATAAACCTCAACCACTTTAAGGCAAACTATGTACATGTGTCATTTCTCCCATAATTTCTTAGGCAAAGTTTTTAAAGAATGTACATATCATGTTGGCTTTCTCCCATTAACTTTAAAGCATGTTTTTTGTAAGTGCATAAAATAATTTTGGAAAGCATGTAAACGTCATTTCTCTCAAGCTTTAAGGCCTAAAAATTGAACCTAAAGAGGCTAAACTCTCATAGAATTTTGAACTTTGATAGGATTTTAGTCTGTATGTTGAGTGTTAACTTCTATAAGTTCTAAAGGTAGAGTCTGTAAAGGGCTAGGTATCCTCTGGATCTCATCTTTTTTCAAAGGTGACATATCTAGTAAATGCCCCTATAGTCAATCTTTGTAACATATCTAAATATGGTTTTTTTTCAGGGAAAAGAAAACCATTAAATATGGTTGAAATTAAATGAAAATTATGCATAGAAGTTTATTGCTATCCCAGTCCAGGGAAAGCAGTGATTACATATGTGCCTTCCAATATTACGACTAGAAAAGTTGTCCAAAGGAAAATGAATATACTGAGAAGAACAACAAACAACGAGGCATATTATATTGGATTGATAGAAGGCTTGGGAATAGCTATGGAGTATGTATCCAATGGAATTGTAGTTTTCACCAATTCTAAACTTGTGTGCAACTAGATGAATGGTGTGTACCAAGTTAAGAAGGAGAGGCTAAAATAATTGCGTGGAATAGCAAACAATATTGTTAGCCAATTTCATTTTTTTAGTATAAGACATTGTACAAATGTGAATAAGATGTTTGCTAATCTATTGCGTGGGGCAATGCCAATTCAGGATTCAATTATCAAAAATGATGATCCAGGTCGATACTGGTGGTCACCCGCCTATTTCACTTGGGGCCCCACCATTGTCTCTTTCAGTTTTTTTTAGTTTCGGCACAACTTAATATTTTTAGGAGTTTTTCGGGTCCTGAATTTCCGGAGCCGTTTTGAGGCCCTAAATGACGTTTTTTGGGAAAATGGGGGGCAACATGGGTCCATGGATCGATGTTGTTGCTCACTCAAAATTTGTATTCCTCGGATAGATCTTTCTAACAAGGTATGGTATGCATCAAACGGAGATCGTATGCCAAAGCTACGTCCCTGGGAAGTTGAAACACCAATTTACCCAAACGGGGCCCATAGTTTTGGCGCTTCATCTCCCAGGGTTAGGGTTTTGGCTGTTTAGGATTTCCCATTGTTTATAAATAATAAATAGGCCCTCGAGCCTCATTGTAACTTAGTTCAGAGGCCTGTAGCCGCCACATCTCTTCTCAGAGATAGCTACTAGTGCCCTAGCTAGTTTTATTTCCATTCTATCTGTAAGCAAATTCCAATTCTTTGATATTAATGAAATGAAGTGTTATTTCCACTGCATCTTTGTATTTATGGTTATATGTTTATTCTGTTGCATTTCCGCATAAATCCAGTTCAGTGGTATCAGAGCGGTCTGCTTTTTCTTGATCTTTCTTTGCATGTCCCCAACAAGGTCGGGTTATAAGGAGTTAGGGCTCGATCTGGTGGAACCTTTGCAAGATCAGCCTCGCAAACCCTGACGGATGCCCATGGGGGACGAAAAGAAAGATGAGGGAGAAGGAGATCCTATCAAAATATTGCTCGAGGAGGCCCTCGAAAAGCAAAGGAATGCGATGATGGATAACTTTGCCCAGATCCTTCAATGGCTGCCCACCAGTGCCGCATCTGCATCTAGCAGCCACTCTGGAGGTGTGACTCCTTTTAAGGTAAAAGTAAATTTTGACATTCCCATATTTGAGGGTCAAATAGATGTAGATGTCGTAGATACATGGTTGAATCTATTAGAAGGATATTTCTCAGTTCATGACTTTTCCGACAGGGAGAAGATTATTTTTTCACTCCTCAAAGCTACCCCCCATCTCAAGGACTAGTTGGAAACACACTGCGAAAAAGGACAAGATAAAACCCTCTCTATTCTCAGTCGTACCCACTTGGAATTCTTTCCGAGACACCATCAAGGAAAAATACTATCCTGTGGGGAGTTATGAGGAAAAGTACATACAATGGACCACGCTGCGACAACAAAGGGATCAAGATGTGCATGAGCTGATGCATCTGTTCCATACTCTGCGCACCAAGTTGGGTATCAAAGACTCAGAGAAACATCTGGTGCTAAAGTATCGCAGTTGTCTGCACAGATACATTCAAGAGGAAATGCAGTTCCTCGACATCTCCTCGCTTGGTACGACATACCGATATGCTGCCAAGATTGAGCAGAAATTCAAACAGAAGAAGTGAAACCTTGGATCTGCGAATCAAAAGTAAGGGAAAGGTGCTCCCAAACCGCAGAACAAAGGACAGAGCCAAGGCATGGCGACTCAAGACAACCTGTCGAAACCACAAGCAAATAACAACACCGCAAAGCCAAAGAAGGACACAGGAAAGTGGTGTGAGTTCCATAAGATCTCCACTCACAACACAAGTGAGTGTCGGGCCAAGCAGTCGCTGGTGGCCGAGATGAGGGCTTCTAAGTCAGATGCATGCTCTGACTCTGAATCTGTAGAAATTTGCTGAATAATGATTAATTATCCACCGAGATTCTCCTGATCACACACTATTTTAGCTTCATGCATAATACAGAATCTCTTCTACCATTGATCATCACATGCGGAAATAAAATCAATTGCATGCACACATTAAAGCCATAAAAATTCACACATATGAACACAGTATTTCATGGGAAAGGTTAAAGCTGAAAACCCCCAACTATCTGTATATTATACATGTCATGGAGATCATGTAACAATCATAGTACAAAGCTCTTTGCAAGCTCTCATGCACTACTTCCCTTGCTACACACTATCAAGCTAGATCTAGCAAAGCTCATGCTTCAACCTTTAGCCACTTGATAGCCAACCTGAATTGCGTTTTCAAGCTATGGGATGGTCTCTTTATATAAATAAACCACCTGGATTGAACTGCGCAATCCTCATTGATTACTCCACCTATCTGTGTGTTGCAAATAGCAACAGTATAGTCACAACTGATAGTTAACCTGCTCTTTCACCTATTTCTGCACTGGTCTCCACTGAAACTGTCCATGCACTGAAGTTAACTGATGTATTCTTAGTTGATTTATGAGTTTATAATTAGTGAATTAATTAATAATTAATTCACACCACTCTCACTAATTGTATCTATTAGTTAACTTGGATACAAAAAGCTCAACTATGTTTAGATTAGTTAAACTGAATACAACTCCACTAACTTCCTCAATCAACTCCACCAAAATCTGTCACATGAGTTCTAACTGAAGTATCCATGCAATAGCTCCACTTAACCCTCAGGAATAGCGTAATTCCTTCTGTCAGCTCCTGTGCCACATCTGTGCACTTAACTGAAGTGCTCCAAGAGAATAAGATAATGTTTAAAGTCCAAATATTATTAAGAGCTAATAATATTCGACATATCTATTTTTAGACTGGCAATCTAAAAATAGATTCCGCCCAATATGTTTAAAAATAGAAATCCATCTATTTTTCCAACTTGACCAACCATCCATAAATAGCATCCCGCAACTTATAGAATATGCTCCATATGTCTAAAAATAGACATAGTCTAAAAATAGACTTTGCGACAAAAATCCCCTGTGTGGTCCCCACCTAGTTTTGGTGATCACTTTCCAACTAGGATCAGGAAAGATGTTTCAGGATGCCTCCTTCACTGTTTCTTGTTGCAATCTTCAACAGAATCAGAACCTAACAAGGGGAATGACAAAGGGAAACAGATTATTGATGCAGAGCCCAACGCCACTGTTGCCACTATGAAGATCCAGAAGGAGGAACCGGAAGATCCAGAGGAGGAGGAACGTCTCTTCCACTCCCAGATGTGGGTAAAAGGCTCCCCGGTACAGTTCATTGTTGAAAATGGGAGCCAAAAGAACCTCATTACAATAGACGTCGTGAAGCGGTTGCGCTTGTCGACCACAGCTCACCCACATCCATACACCATTGGGTGGCTTCACCAAGGACGAGATCTTCGCGTCAGCCAGCAGTGCCACCTTCCTTATAGCATCAAGCCCTTCACAGATGATGTATTATGTGACGTTGCTCCTATTGATGTTTCTGATGTATTATTAGGACAACCATACTTATGGAAGCGTCATGTTGTGTATGAGTCTTGGCCTCGCCCTGTGATTTTTACTTTGGGAAATAAGTTGTATAGGATACCAAAGGTACTACCTCCTGCCGCTATCTCTTTGGTTATTGCAAAACAATGCATTAAGCTCATTTCCCAAACCAGGAAATTCATTTTCCTGATGATTCACCCCCAGGGAAAAAAGAAGACTGTGGCCACGACCTCCAGACAGGGCTCCTCTGCACGACAACAACAAATGGATAAGGTTGTGGAGGATTACGGGGACATCTTCACCCCACCCACAGGGGTTCCTCTGCACTGTCAGGTCAAGCACCCGATTGATCTGACCCCAGGTGCACTGCTACCCAATGGACCGATCTATTGGCGCTTTGTTCTGGAGAACGATGAAATCAAGAGGTAGATCCAGGAGCTGCCACAGAAAGGTCACATTCGACCAAGTTCATCACCCTGTGGGAACCCGATTGTGTTGGTACAAAAGAAGGATGGGACGTAGGGACTCTTTATTGACTATCGGGCGCTGAAAAAGATCACTGTCCGTAATAGATACCCAATCCCACAGATTGATGACCTTCTGGACCAACTCAAAGGTGAAAAATATTTCAGCAAGATCGACTTGAAGTCTAGGTATCACCAGGAACCAATTGAACCCTCCGATGTGTGGAAGACTGCCTTCAAAGCCAACGAAGGGCTTTTCAAATGGCTGGTCATCCCTTTCGGGTTGACGAATGCTCCCACAACCTTCATGAGGATGATGGATGACATCTTGCGGCCATTCACCAACTCATTTGTAGTGGTTTACTTGGATGACATTCTTATCTTCAGGCAGACTTGGGAAGAGCACCTTCACCACATCCGACAAGTCCTCCAAACACTGCGACAACACAAGTTATGTGCCAATTTGGAGAAGTGCACTTTTGGCATGACCCAGGTTCAATATCTGGGATACATTATTGATGAAAGGGGGGTGCATGTGGATCCAACCAAGATCCAAGTCATTCGGGATTGGCTAGCCCCAACCACTATAACAGAGCTTCGCAGCTTTCTGGGTCTTGCTAATTTCTACCATAGGTTCATGTTGGGATTCTCTCATATCACTTGGCCCTTTAGTCAAGTCACCAAGGGAGGAGCGAGAGAAAAATTCTTTTGGTCGGAACCTCAACAGAAGGCATTCACAGAATTGAAAAATTTCCTCTGTTCTACCCCAGTGCTCACATTACCAGACTTGCGACAGCCATTTGAGATCGAGATAGATGCCTCTGACTATGCTATTGGGGCAGTTCTTACTCAACAGGGACATCCAGTGGCATATCACAGTGAGACATTGTCTGACACAGTTCGCAAGTATCCCACTTATGACAAAGAAATGTATTCCATTGTGCAAGCTTGTCGACAATGGAAGCATTACATTTTGGGAAAGGAAACAATCATCCACACAGACCACCGGCCCCTGCAGTTCATACAGACACAAGGGAAGTTGCAGAATGATCGCCATCAGAAGTGGTCCACATATCTGCAACAGTTTCATTTGAACATCAAGTACAAGAAGGGTAGCACCAATAATGTTGCAGATTGCCTCAGCCGACCACCGACCGTGGCACTCACCACCATTCTCAACTCTTGTGGGAATGAGACTTCTGATTAGTTGCTTCTCTATGAAAGCGACCTAGAATTCGACCACACTTACAAGGCACTCTTGGGGGGTACACAAGTTCCAAATTTTCACCTCCAAGATAAATTTTTATGTCACCTGGGACACCTTTGTGTTCCTTCAAGCGAGCGTGCCAAGATGATATGGGAAGCACACTACAGTCGAGTCGTTGGGCATTTCGGGGTCGAGAAAACAGTAACAGTACTGCAGAAGTATTTCTATTGGCCGAACCTTCGAAAAGATGTCGGGAAGCACATCAGATCTTGCACTGCCTATGCCATTGCCAAAGCAACCATCAAGAAGCAAGGCCTATATACTCCGCTACCTGACCCTAGTCGACCTTGGGAATCCATCTCCATGAATTACATGTCGAGCCTGCCTTCTACTAAGCATGGAAATGGCTGTGTTTTCGTGGTCGTCGACAGATTCTCGAAGATTGCCATTATGGCAGCTTGCAAGAAGAATATCATAGCAGAAGACATTGCTAAACTCTTCTTTGAATGAGTGTGGGTGCACTTTGGGATCCCACAGTCTATCATATCATATCAGGATAGTAGGTTCCTCAGCATATTTTGGTCCAGCCTCTGGTCAATGCTGGACACCAAGCTCACCAAGTCCACAACTTTCCATCCCCAAATAGATGGCCAGACAGAGGTCGTCAACAGAATGATTGTACACATTCTGCGCATGTACAATTCAAAGCATCCACGCACATGGAACGAGAGCCTCCCCTATGTACAACATAGATATAACCGAGCTCTCCATAGTTCAATTGGCCATAGCCCCTTTCGGGTGGGCTTGGGATTCCAGCCACTATGTCCCATTGACGTAGCCATGCCATTTGCGGCTACTCAAGCCGATTCGGCTCATGTCCAATCTGAAGTTGACAAAGCAAATAGATTCATCGAGCGCATTCAACACATCTGCCAACAAGTTCATGACATATTGGACAGAGCCAATGCTAAGTACAAGCAACGCCATGATCAACACTGGGTACCACACAACTTCCAAGTGGGCGATAAAGTATGGCTACATTTGTAGAAGGAGCGCCTCACTAGACCCCACCGCAAGCTTCGCCCGCTCCGATATGGGTCGTACACCATCACCAAGGCTATAGGGAACAATGCCTTCGAGCTTAGTATTCCACCATTCCTTGGTCTGCACCCAGTATTCAATGTGGACCACCTTCGTCCTTGCTTCCCACCTCTACTGGACACCTCTGACATTGCAGAACAACTCACACCAACAGAATTAAACCCAGACTACATGGAACAGGCCACCACAGATTGTATCATGGACATGAAAATCAAGAACACTCACCAACATAAGATCCAACTGTATCGGGTTGTCAAAGCTGGCCAATTCCTGCACCAAGGAAAGTGGTTCACTAGGGACCAAGTTCAGCAGAAATTTCCTCATCTCATGGAGGAACTTAACGCAATGGGGACCATTTCTTCCTAAGGGGGGAGGAATGATCCAGGTGGATATTGGTGGTCACCCGCCTATTCCACTTGGGGCCCCACCATTGTCTCTTTCAGTTTTGGCACAACTTACTATTTTTAGCAGTTTTTCGGGTCCTGGACTTCTGGAGCCGTTTTGAGGCCCTAAGCTTTTTGGGAAAATGGGGAGCAACATGGGTCCACGGACCCAATGTTGCTCACTCAAAATTTGTATTCCTCAGATAGATCTTTCTAACGAGGTATGGTACACATCAAACGGAGATCGCATGCCAAAGTTACGTCCCTAGGAAGTTGAAACACCAATTTACCCAAACGGGGCCCATATTTTTGGCGCTTCATCTCCTAGGGTTAGGGTTTTGGCTGTTTAGGATTTATGATTGTTTCTAAATAATAAATAGGCGCTTGAGCCTCATTGTAACTCAGTTCAGAGGCCTGTAGCCGCCACATCTCTTCTCAGAGATAACTATCAGTGCTCTAGCTAGTTTTATTTCCATTCTGTCTGTAAGCAAATTCCAGTTCTTTGATATTAATGAAATGAAGTGTTATTTCTGTTGCATCTGTGTATTTATGGTTATATGTTTATTCTGTTGCGTTCCTGCATAAATCTAGATCAAATGAATTAATAGATGAATTAGAATTATACGGGGCAATGCCAATGCAAGATTCATCTCTCAAAGATGAATTAGTTTTGAGACGCTCTTCTTCAAAAATTCAAGATTCATCTCTCAAAGATGAATTAGTTTTGAGACGCTCTTCTTCAAAAATTCAAGATTCATCTCTCAAAGATGAATTAGTTTTGAGACGCTCTTCTTCAAAAAATCAAGATCCATCTCTTAAAGATGAATTAGTGTTGAGACGCTCTCCTTCAAAATTTATTGATGGACATTGTAACATATCTTGGATATGTGTGTGTTTTGTACTTATAAATGCGTCTTCTTTAATGACCATGTGCTTTTTTCAATTATATACCAAGTGTGCTCCCACCACACCATGTAAAGCGCAACTTGGTGAACTTCACATTTGTAACAAGTGGTGAACTTCACATTTTTATAAAATCAAAATGCGTGGACTTCAACAAAATTTTGTTTAAATGGAGTTTCACTTTTTTTTTTAGTGACAATGTATTTTTTTCAATTTTATACCAAGTGTGCTCCCACCATGTAAAGCGCAATTTGGTGAACTTAACATTTTTATAATTTTTTTTTTGCTTAAATTGAGTTTCACACATGTTTAATTAGTGTTTTAAAAGTTGTGTTTTACATAATTTGTGTACACTAAATTACATTAATTTTCTGAAATTTATTTTGAATTTATTTTAAATTAGTCATTTAAAAAAATAATTGTACATGTCCACCGTAGATATATATATTATGGAGGATGAACAACGAAGATCAATAAAATCACATATCTCTACGAGAGAGGCGGATCAGGGATCGAGGGATGTTCATGGTATTTAAATATAATCTTAAATCTCCATACATATACATACATGTGTGTACATATGGAATTGATTTTTTATCAACTTTGTGAGTTAAATTAGTTGTTAATAAGTTTCATTTTTTATTTTTTTAGGAGCTAAGAGGAGAAGGGTCTCTACTCCATCAGTGGAGCATGCCCATGTTTCACCCAGTCGTGGTATGATTCACACAATTTAATCAATGAATATGTATGTGTATTTATATGTATGAATGTATTTTTCAATTGATTATAAATTTGTATTTGCTTATGAAGCTTCTCTTTCGTCTCGAGAGGTTGGTGGTGGTTCAAATCTCCTTAGAGGGTCATCAATAAGTGCTAGCAGGTTGCGTGAAGGAGGTGATATTTATTCCCCCGGAGGCTAATCAACGGATGGTGGTGTTGGTTCTCAGCAGGGTTGTTCTGGTTCTCAACAGTTTCAGGGTGGGCAAGATGCTAGCCAACCACATCGAGGTTGCCATCAATTTGAATATTTTTTTCATTCAATTTGTACAAATTTGTGTGACATGTGTTTTTTCTAATATACAAAATTTTATAAATTGATGCAGAGGCTGAAAATGCTCCAAATGTTGGTAAAAAAAGACGTAGGGAAGAACAGTTCATTGAAGAAGAAGGTTGTCCACCCACCATGACTTATCCGACTGACATTTCCGATATAACGTGGGAAAGAAACATGCAGCAATGCACCTTAGTAAGGTGTCAACAGCTTCATGCAAAATTGCAGAGAGATCTCGTGTCTTTGACTCTACTTGCTGAGAGTCGACAAAGGTTGGAAATAGTTACAAATTCCTTAGGCCAACTAGTAGATGTGTACCAAAATCTTGGGCCAACCACGGATAATTTTGTGGGTGTATGAGAAAAATAAAGGAAACAGTGATGGGTCTCGATAAATAGGAGGTTGTTAAAGAAAGAGTTACAACAACAATGGAAAAGTCTATGTTTAATCTCAAAGAAGGGCCAAAAAGAAAGATGTTGAAGGTGCAATATTTCAAGAATCTTGATATAGCTCACTATTTGTATGATAGACACCTTGCGGCTTATGGAAGACTCGCATGGAACGACGATGTTTCACCTTATTTCGCAAAATTATTTTATGCGAAATTCTTTTTGCAAATGAAACCCAATTACAATGACCTTCCTTCTGAATTTTTTGGTCCTGGGAAAGGTTGATTGTGGGACCGTAGGGGCGCTAGGTGTGATGCTGAGTTGCCTCGTCCTGAGCCACCATTTGTTAGTCGACCTATTCATGTTGAAACTTTGCGGTCAGATATGGGAGCCAATTCTCAAATTAGTCGAGAAGCAAGGGATGCCATCATCGACAATGTTCACAGTGGATTGGGTGGAGTCGATGTTTGTCTGAATCAACAAAGAGCACGCACCAATTTTGCGTATTATACAGATGAAGAGATTGACAACATGAGTTTTGAAGATCTCAAAACATATGCGAAGAATTGTCGCAATGGTTAGCATGACCTAATTGTTCATGAGGAAGAGGGCACGAGAACGGTATGTGTTAATAGTTAAGGTTCAATTATTTTAACACATACATACAATTTGTAATAAATACATATATAAATACATTTATATGTATTTACATTAATCTAACAAAAATGTATCATTATATGTTAACATTATTTCCAGTTGTCATGCTTGATGAATGACGAAAATGTTAATATCACGTTCGGAGCCTCTGGTTCAAACAATCAAGATGGGTCTCACCATCAAGATATGTTGGCAAATGTTAATGCTTTTCAAAATTGATATTTTTACAATAAATAATTGTGCACACATGTACCTTTTCATGTATATATAATAAAATGTTTTAATAGATTCCAATTCCATCCATTGTTTTTGGGATGGCAATACCTTCTTCTTCCTTGTGAGATGTACCTTCTACTTCCTTAGGAGATGTGCCAGATTCACAACAAGTATGGACAATTTTTCACTTTCAAAATTTATGTTTTTAAGTTATATATTCCACCTCAAAAAGTTCCATTAAAAAATGAGATATATCTATATCTTGAGTTATTTTAAATTTTTTGAATTTTAGGTTTTTGGAGATTTTCTTTTGGAGCCTCTCTTAGGAGATGTGCCAAATCCACCTGCAGAAGTATTCAATTTTTCACTTTTAAATATATATGTTTTTAATTTATAATTTATAAATTGAAGTTTAAAAGTTTTATTATAAATTGAGATCTTGATCTTCAGTTATTTTATACTTAAATTAAATTTTTTAATTTTAGGTTTCTATAGAGTATTTCTTTTCTCCACGGACTCTAGCGATTGAGATAGGAACATCCACAACTTTCAACCATTTGAACAAGTTGTCTAATTTCTTTTTAATATTATTGAAAATAAGTTTATATATATGCATTTTTATTTGAGAATTTTTAATATATATATATTGTACAGTTTACTGTTGGAGATGTTCCCATGGGGGAAGTTGTAGCAAACGAGCAACAAATGGAGAGGGAACCTCATGAGGTATTGCATGATTTTTTTTATATTTTGTTTTTTACATGAAGTTCTATATATTCTCACTCAATTTTAAAACATAAAATTTTAATGTTTGTACGTGCATTGTGTACAGGTTCTCCATGCTTCGCAAGATAGCTCGCGGATTAAGACTTTGCTAGGAAAGACACTACATCCATCTGTATTTGATGGATGATTTCTAGATTTGATTGAGATTTCAAGTCTTAAATTTATTTTTTTATATATTATCTAGATGTAGTCACATATAACTTGATACTTGATACTTGTGAGATCTACAAATTTTGGACATATTCTATGTGAACTACATTTGGTACATGTGAATGTGATATATAATTTTTTAAAAACTTGAGTTTTGGATGGTTGAACTACATTTGGCATGTGAAGTAATGTTGTGTTATACTTTTTTTGGTTTTTAAAATTTAAGTTTTTTATGGTTGAACTACATTTGGCATGTGAAGTAATGTTGTGATCTATATTAATGTTTTTCTTTTGAACTACATTTGGCATGTGAAGTAATGTTATGTTATAATTTGTTTTGTTTTTAAAACTTAAGCTTTGGATGGTTGAAGTACATTTTGCATGTGATATAATGTTAAATGTTTTTATTGGATATTTGAACTACAATTGGCATGGCATGTGAAGTAATGTTGTGATATAATAAAAAAGTTTCTAAAACACAAGTTTTGGATGGTTGAATTACATTTGGCATGTGAAGTAATATTGTGATCTATAATTTTTTGTTAAATTAAAACTTTTAAGTTTTGGATGGTTGAGCTACATTTGGCAAGTGATATAATGTTAAATGTTTTTATTGGATAGTTGAACTACAATTAGCATGGCATGTGAAGTAATGTTGTGATATAATCAGAAAGTTTTTAAAACTCAATTTTTGGATGGTTGAACTACATTTGGCATGTGTGATTATGATATTATGCTTTGTTTTTTAAATTCAAGTTTTTGTTTACCAAACAAAAAAAATTTCACATGAATATACATGTACATGTAGAAATGATTTTACACATGTTTGAATATATATATGTTAAAACGATTGAACTACAATACATATATATATATATATATATATATATATATATATATATATATATATATATATATATATATATATATATATATATAAACAATCATAAGTTTCTAGGTATTGCTAGATGTGTTGAAAACAATCATAAAATTTTTAAAATGCAATCTATAATGTATATATATCCAGTATTTTTCATCAATGTACATGTATAGAAAAGCTACTTTCAGTTAATTCCATTCTAGAACATATATATCCAATACGTGCAACATTTTTCATCAATGCACATAGAAAAACTATTTGAATAGTTAATTGGTTTCTAGAACATATATATCTAGTACTTCAACATTTTTCATCAATGTCAATAGAATTAAGGTACTTTTCATCAATGGCTATAGAATTTAGCTACTTTCACTTAATTTCATTCTAGAACATATATATTCAGTATGTGAAACATTTTTCATCAATGCACATGGGAAAACTACTTGAACAATTAATTGCATTTTAGAACATATATATATATATATATATATATATATCCAATATGTGCAACATTTTTCATCAATGCACATAGAAAAGCTACTTTCATTTAATTGCCTAGAACATATCCGACCATTGGATAGACAAATTTTGTACTATATTTTCTATCAGGAATAGAGATGTGGATCAAATCCCACCAAAAGTCGGAGAAGTGCTCCAAGTCTCTTGTCTGAAAGGAATCTTCGTACAAACCTATACTGTGGATGATTTATTTACATTGCGGATACTTTTTACTAGAAAATCCCACGAGAAAAACTAGTCACATTCAGTCCATGTATATATCCAGTACGTGCAACATTTTTCATCAATGCACATGAAAAATATGTGAAAAATGTATATGTGAAAAATGTTTTAGCTTGCAGAAAGTTGAAGAACATAAAAAATTGAATGTTTTTTCTCAAAAAAGGGCAAAAGTGTAGCCCAACTTCACATTTTCACATATACTTAGAAGAAAAATCTTCTGACCATAATAACTAATTAATTTACCTCTATGAAAATGTTTTGTTTTTCTTGTTTAATGAAATGTATGCCAACGTTTTTCAATTAGGGAGTGTCACTAATCCAATATTTCATTGGATTCCTTTTTGTGTCTATAAAAATCTCATTTCTAGTCGAACTAGGAAAAAATGGTGACAAGAAATAGGTGCATTCCAATCGATCGACGATAAATAAGTGTTGAAACTAAACAAACTCTCTAAATCGCTCATTGGAATTTATGATGGGCTACTTTAATACTTATACGTCAAATTTACAATTTCAATTTCTTTTATTGAGCAATTTTTACATTTAATTTTTTTTCCTCACTGTCAAATACATTCAAGATGTAAAAAAACATTTTGTGGAATATCAAATTCTACACCTGCCAAGAAAATTCAGTTCATTTGGTTGACTCATTAATGGAGCAACATGTTAATCAATCATAACAAGAGCAAGAAAGCATGTGGAGTGTGGCACGTATTGATCCAAGTAGAGTGCATGCATGTTAATGCAAGTAGATTCATAGTTTCCAACCAAATGCATAAGATATACAAAGGTTGGATCAAGGCTCAACCCAACAAGTGTGACCTTTCATATTCTTGGGAGCTCATATATATATATATATATTATTGGAGGAAGCTTAGTGGAGAGGACAGAAAGGAAACTCACCCTTGTAAAAGGCATAGATCAACAAATAGATGCACTGCAAGTTGTAAGGTTGGACGAAGGGATTCAGTGGGTTCTTGGGGTTTTCTGAAAATTTCATAAGAGTATCTTACTACTTGATTGGGGATAAGGTGGTAGGTTTTCACACTCCTACCTCTTAAGGTGTTGTAATCAAGGGAAACATGTTGGAGTTATCCGTCTCCGATTAAGCCAAGTTGTTGTAGCCTTCTTGCTTGTACATTGGTTAGTATACTGAATGATTGATGTACCATATTATTTGTATATTGATATTAATCTTCAGGTGTTATGCCTATCACACATTTTTGTGCACTATTATTGGACATGGTTGAATGTTATTATATGGTGTATGATTTAATTATATGGAAAATATGAATTAGTTAAAGATAATAGTAATTTCGATGAAAACTTAATTAAGGAAATAAGTAAGAAGTTTGTGAGGTGTAGTTAAAGTTGACTACAAATAACTTGGTCATGCCATCAGTTGGAAAGTCATTCATGCCACATGCGTAGAGAATGCAACCACGATCTAGCCTAAGCAAGGCCTCTACCATTGTGATACATGATATCAAATTAGGATTAAAACATGATGAAACAAGCAACAAAGATCTCTCGACCTTAACTTGGGTTGAAGATGGGTGACACATGTATACAAATAGGAGGGTGCGAGTATGGAGGTATGTCAAGATTTTGTTGTTGTTGTTCATTTGGTGCAACACATATGATGATTGGTGTCTTGGGAGGAAAATGGGGTGATCATATCAATAGGTTGTGTTTTGTGGACATGATGGTCAATGAGAGGATGATCTAGGTAGTTATAGATACGATTGCATTGCATAAATTTCTTAGGGTAGATTTGGAAAAGGAACTTGGGGTGAGAGTTATTCTGAGTAAAGTTGCAATGAAGGCAGTAAAATGCAAGGTGAGGGTAGTCACTAGGGATTGTCTCATCGATTCAAACACAAGTGGGCGAGTGGAATGGATGTGTGGATTTCACTCTATTTCTAACAAATGGTTTTGAGGTTATATTCAAATAGAATTTTCTCATACAGAACATGGTTGTTCCAAAACCATGGTTGGATTACTTGATTATACTAGTGAGCATAAGATGTGGGTTATGCACACATCCACATAGAATCAAGAGGAAGGGTGCAACTAATATATACATTAATTATTAAGAATCTAGTACAGTTCATAGAGTCATAGTTGTACATCACATTGATAATAGATGTTGTAGTTTATGGAATGGTGATCCCTATTCCACCAAATAATTTTGACCTATTAGAGCATGTGTATTGGATTCCAAATGAGTTATTGAAAGTGCTCCCACCTAGGTTCACTATTAACCATCATATAGAGATAGAGCCTAAACTATAGCCATTGCAAAGAGCTCCCTATAACTATTGGGTCAAAAGTTGGGGGAGTTGAGATATTTTCTCAAATTTTTCATTAAATTTTAATAAATATAATAAAAATAAATCAAAATTCACTTCAAATATTAAAATACTATATAGTATATATGTAAAATAAAAACAAGAAGCATGTGTCATCAGCGTCGTTTCAAGATATTTTTACTAAAACCAACACGTGCACGTCATCATTGCTATCTGAGGATAATTTTAAAATAAATTGATGTTTTACACAAGTGATCATCAAGCTTAATTTACGGGAAACAGATTTAATTTGTAGTCGAAGTGTTATATATATATATATATATTACTGATGTATTTAAATATTTTAGGTTTTTTTGGTAAACACTATAAAATTTAATATCAAATTAAAGTTTTTAAAATTTATGATGGTATATATAGTTTATGAGATAGAGTTTCTCATAATTTTTTTATTTTTGTGTTTAGCTCTCTTTTTTATGCAATGTGTGATAATGAGCTTTTTCAATTTTTCAATAGTCTTTTTCCTAAATAAATTATCTTAAGAGGTAGTTGTCAGGATATTTACATAATTGTCTTTATTGTCTTTGAAGGTAGCAGTCTAAAATGAAATGCTTTCCATTACCACTTTTCCCGAAGTGCAAAAAAATACACTTTTTCTCCCAAATTTCTTTTGATACTTCCCAATGGTTGGTTTCACAACAAATTTGATGAGAGTTAGTTTTCAAATGAGCAATAAGAATGTTGGGTCTTTGATGCAGGAGCGACCTGCTTGATTTTCATTAAAATATTGTGTAATTAGGGGGTGATTTCTTTTTAATTATTTTATAAATTATTATGGTCATTTTTAATAAATTGAGAGAAATATCTGAGTGTGAGGTTTATTGTAAATACTCTCTTAATAAATTGAGGATATGAATGGAATTTGTTTGGGTAGATATTTTAGGGATTAGAAATTCCTTAAATGGAACTTAGTTGAGTCAAAGAAGGGATAAAGATATTTTAGGATTTGATTGAGATTTGCGTGGAGGAAATCATGGATTCAAATTAATCCATAATTATGTATAAATATGAAGCTTGCGTGAGGATGGAGGATAGAGAGTGACACAGAGAGATAGAGAGAAATGGTTTGAGAGCTTACGTAAAGGGGGCGAGAGCGGAGAGGCCAACAATTTTTATATTTGGCCAAATAAGGGTTTGCATTTATAAATTTCTAATTTTATGCAAGTATTTTAGTTATTATTCGGCTCTCTCTTCATTTATGGTTTTGAGTTGATTCTAAGTATTTTTTATAAAGATTATAATGAGGAAATCGATTAAGGGTTTTATGTAGAAGGGACAATGCAATCTGTTGTATGTGCAAGTGTCTGATTTATGCAAAATCTCTGCATCATTTTGGTATCAGAGCCTAAGGCTTATCCATGGGTTGTGACAATGACGAGTAAGGAAGCGTGTGTGTTTCCAATCAATTGTAAGGTTGATTGTGGAAACTCTTTCGCAGGGTATGAGAAGGGTCAAATCGCGAAGTTGAGAAACAGTTTTTGGCGGATGGTTAGAATTCAGGAGAAATTTTTAATTTCTTGGCCGAGAAAAAAGTCAACTAAATTTCTCGGCCGAAAGTTTTCAAAATTCACGTCCGAGAGATTTTAAATATTTCAGACGAGAGTTTGGTCGGGTTTAACATGAGTTAAAATTCTCTCGGACGAGAGTTATGCATTTTCTCGTTCGAGAGTTGTGGTCACAAAACTCTCGGGAAAACTTTTCGGACGAGAGTTGGAGAAACTCTCGGACGAGAGTTGGAGAAACTCTCGGACGAGAGTTGGAAAAACTCTGAGACGAGAGTTTCTCCAACTCTCGTCTGAGAGTTTTTCCAACTCTCGTCCGAGAGTTTTTGAACTCTCGTCCGAGAGTCTTTATTATTGTGATTATTATCAATAGATTTTTTTAATAATTCATTGTTAAAACTTAAATAAATTATATATATATATATATACCAATTTAGGATTTAAGATTTATTTTTTATTTTTTATTTTTAATGTAATGTTTTGATCGGTTTTAAATCTCTTTTAATGTTCTTAAAATGAATTTACTATGAAAACATTTGATGATATTTGGACACAATATGCTTAAATTAGAACCCAATACCAAAAAATATGGTTAATGTTTAAGAGACAAGTTGAAATACTCACTTTATATTAAAAATGACATTCAAAATAGAAATCTCCACTTGTTGAGTGAGAGTTGGATGGAGTTTCTGTCTCTATCGGATTGTCTGAAGACCAGGGCCATGTCATCCCACAGAGAGAAAGCCGTGGGACAGGTGTTGAGGATGTGATTGAGAGTTTCTGGACCATCTCGCAGAGCATACATTGTGAAGGGCCTACGAAGCCTCATTTCTGCAGATTGTCCCATGTGAGTGCCTTGTTATGCATGACCAGCCAGGAGAATAATGTGATTTTTGGCCATGTTCCTCTGTTCCAAAGGGCTTGCCATTTGTGATCTGGTTGCGGATCCAAGGAGGCAGCCAAGATCTGATATGATTCTTTGAGGTTGAATGTTCCTTTGGGATTTCTTCCCCATCTCAAGATGTCCTCTTTATTAGACTTTAGGATTCTTGTTTTGTCCAAGTCTTGTAGAAGATGGTCTACATTCATTGGGCCTGCTTGGGTATGCCATTGTTCTCTGGATAACCATTTTTTCCATGTGGTTGCCTCGCTCACAGGTTGCCATTAGTCTGCTACCATAACCTTGCCTTCCTCCTGCATAGCTCTTTTAAGAGTGTTCCAGTCTGGGTGTGCCAAGGGTGGGAGCTGCTGCCAGGCATCTTCCCAGAATAGGGCAGTGCTGCCTTGGTGCACTTCCCAAAAGCTATGCTACTAAATAATGTCAATTTTCCCATGCTTTATTCCAGATGGGGGATCCTTGAGTGGTGCCTATAAGCCTGATGAGGTCTTTGTCCCTGATTTTATTTGTATACTTCGCTTTCCACAAGGTGCCCCAGAGGGAGTTAGGATTTTCTACCCATCTCCAACATATTTTTGCTACTACGGCCTTGCTTAATATCTTGGGGTCTCTTAGGCCCAAACCTCCCTCCATTTTTGGTTTGCAGATGTCTGTCCACTTGAGGAGGGCCCATTTGGATTCCTTAGAGGCTTCATTCCAGATAAAGGATCGTTGGATGCTTCGGATGGATTTATAAACCGCCTTAGGGGCTACAAGTGCTGAAAACATATATGCTGGCATGGTTTGAAGGACGGACTTGACCAATATCAGTCTTCTGGCCATGTTTAAGGCTCGGTGGGTCCAACTTCTTAACCTGGCTCTCATTTTGTTGAGGAGGGGTTCCCAGTTGGCCGATTTGTAGGCATATTCCGAGAGTGGTATACCAAGGTATTTGGTTGGAAGGGAGTTCTTTTGAATATTCAGAATTCTGTTGAGATTTCTCTGCACAGGAATGGATGTGTTGAAGAAAAATAGTTTGGATTTTGTGAGATTGATTTCCATACTTGAGGCCTCCGAGAAAGTCTTTAGCACTTTGCTGATGGTTCGAGCTTCCTGCACTGTGGGGGCGTCCATGAGCATTGTATCATCTACAAATTGATGATGCATTAGTGTGGGTCCTTGGTGTACCGGTTTGATGCCTTTGAGTTGATTCTGCTGTTTTTCCTTGGCTAAGGATCTTCCTAGCCCTTCTGCCATAATGCCAAAGAGAAATGGAGATAGGGGATCTCCTTCCCTTATACCTCTGGACGGAATGAAGGGTTGAAGGGGTCCTCCATTCAGCAGCATTGAAAAGAAAGCACCTGAGACCAGTTCTATTATCCAATTTGTCCATTGCTGACTAAATCCAAAAGCCTGGAGGATTGCTCTCATATAGTGCCAGCTGATTTTATCAAAGGCCTTTGAAAGGTCAAGTTGGATAAGAATACCTGGAGTACTTTTTGTTTTGAGAGAATGCAACACTTCCTGAGTGAGGATTATGCTGTCAGTGATCTGCCTACCTTCAACGTATCCAGTTTGTTCCTGAGAAATTATTGAGGGGAGGACAGATTTAAGTCTGCTAGCCATTAGTTTGGAAAGGATTTTGTAAAGGACATTACAAAGGGCTATGGGACGAAACTTGTCGGGGGAGTCAGCCTGGTCTGATTTGGGAATTAAGGTGAGGAATGTGGCATTGATGGCAGGCAACACTTTCTTGGTTCTGTGAAATTTCCTTACTAGGTTGAGAAGGTCAGCCTTAATAATGGGCCAGCAAGCTTTAAATAATTCGATTGTAAAGTTATCTGGTCTGGGAGCCTTGTTCGAGGCCATGTTGAAGATTGTTTCTTCAATCTCCTGCTCAGTGAATTCTCTTAGAAGGAGGTAGTTTTTCTCCTCTGTAACTAAGTTGGGAATGGCAGTGATAATTTCATGGATGGCTTGGGTTCTATCTTGAATGGGATGACTGAGAAGAGAAGTGAAAAAAGAGTTGAGTTCAGATCCTATATGCTCCCTTGTATAAACTTGATCGCCATCAGCTTTTTTGAGGGAGAGGATGCGATTATGTGCTCTATGCTAGATGGTTGACTTATGGAAGAAACTAGTGTTGCGTTCTCCCTATTTTAACCATTGCACCCTCGACTTCTGCCTCCACAACAACTCTTCTTGTTTTAACCGTTCTTCCCATTGCCTTTGTAGATTTGATTCTTGAGCTATTCTTTCATCATTGGGCCCTTCTTTGATCAAAGATTGCTGGAGGTTCGCCATTTTTTCCTCGAGTTCTTTTTTGGCTTGAAATATGTCGCCAAAGGTGTTTTTGTTCCAGTGTTTAAGGTTGATTTTTGTTGTTTTGAGCCTCTACTGGAATATGTACATGATATTGTCACTCCTTATGGTGGCTTGAGTCCACCAACATTGTATGTTTTGCATGAATGATGGGTGCTTTGTCCAGAAGGCTTCAAATCTGAATTGTCTGTTGTGGGGCTTATCCAAATTGGTGAAGTGAATCTGCACTGGCCAGTGATCAGATCCTCTGATAGGCAGAATGTTGGCCTCCATGTAGATATTTTGCAGCAGAATGGATTCCGACATGAGGAACCTATCGAGCCTTGATGCTATCTACCTGTTTCCTCCGTGCTTATTATTCCAGGTATGCAGACCATTGACTGTGGGGATGTCAATGAGTTTGGATTCAACAATAAAGGTGTTGAATGCTTTCGAGTCCTTATCCAATCTTCGTAAGCCTCCCTTTTTTCTGCTAGATTGGTGACCATGTTGTAGTCTCCACCTAAAATCCAGTGGTTTTCCCCATGGTGTTGTCTGACTTCGTCCAGGTCTAGCAGCATCTTCAGCTTTTCCTGGATTCGTTGGGGTCCATACACGTTGGTGATGCAGATCGATTTCCCTGAGTCTGGCATGTTGAAAATGATCGATAACGAGTGCTTGGTGGACAGAGCATTCTGCAAGAAGAATTTTCTTTTGTTCCAGAACATGAGTAACCCTCCTGCTTTCCCGATAGCATCTATGCTTATGCAGTGATGACTGTTGGAAACAAGTTTTTTGAGTGTCTCTGTGCCTTTGGGAGAGCATTTGGATTCTTGAAGAAGTATGATGTCTGGGTGTAGTGAGAATAAGCAGTTTTTCAAGATCCTTATTTTGGTGGTGCTGTTGAGCCCCCTGATGTTCCAGGTTGTGATTTTCATTGAGCTACCTTTGGAGCAGATAGGACCAAGGCCCTGATTTTTCCTTCATTGATTAGGCGTCTGCCTGGTTCTTGTATTTGGTGTCTTATGGATTTGCGCCCTCTTTTTCTTCCTGGTCCTTGTGGCTTGTATTGATCCAAATCTAGGTTGTCTTGAATTCCCGTTTGGCTGTTATTTCCCCATTTCCTTTTAGCTGCATTTTGGTTGATGTATTCCAGCTGCAGGTATGCCATTTCTATCTTCTCCAAGTGTTCTTGGGGAATGGCATCGACTCCCAGTTTGGACCATTGCTCATTGAACTTTTGGAGATCTAGATCGCCTAGGATCTCCTCTAGAGGATTGTTTGAAGTGGTTGAGGATGGCTGGTCTGTTTGCATTTCTGTGCATTGAGGGGTTTGCAGTGAGGTGTGGCTGGTATTAATCTGAATGGGAGAGGATTCGGGTTTGTGTTGCGGTGCCTGGGCGTGGATTGAATCCAAGGTTGTGCTTGGGGCGTTGGTTGTAATCAAATATTGACTTAATAATGATGGATCTTGATCAGTGGGGGCCTGGGAGACTATAGGGTGCTCCAATGAGTCAAGATTGCTCAGAACTTCAAAGTTGTTTTGCTGGGTCGAGGCAGTATTGGTGGGGGTTGTATTAGTGGAGGGTTTCGAAGGCTTTTTTCCTTTCTCCCCTTTGTTCTTTCTTGAGATGGAGGTGAAACCAGGTGTTGACAGGCTTGCACAATGGAATACATTTCTTTGTCATAGGTGGGATACTTGCGAGCTGTCTCAGACAATGTCTCACTATGATATGCCACTGGATGTCCCTGTTGATTAAGAACTGCCCCAATAGCATAGCCAGAGGCATCTATCTCGATCTCAAATGGTTGTTGCAAGTCTGGTAATGTGAGCACTGGGGCAGAACAGAGGCGATTTTTCAATTCTGTGAACGCCTTCTATTGAGGTTTCGACCAAAAGAATTTTTCTCTCGCTCCTCCCTTGGTGACTTGACTCAAGGGCCAAGTGATATGAGAGAATCCCAACACGAATCTACGGTAGAAATTAGCAAGACCCAGAAAGCTGCGAAGCTCCGTTATAGTGGTTGGGGCTGGCCAATCCCGAATGACTTGGATCTTGGCTGGATCCACATGCACCCCCCTTTCATCAATAATGTATCCAAGATATTGAACCCGGGTCATGCCAAAAGTGCACTTCTCCAAATTGGCACACAACTTGTGTTGCCGCAGTGTTTGGAGGACTTGTTGGATGTGGTGAAGGTGCTCTTCCCAAGTCTTGCTGAAGATCAGAATGTCATCCAAGTACACCACTACAAATGAGTTGGTGAATGGCCGCAAGATGTTGTCCATCATCCTCATGAAGGTTGCGGGAGCATTCGTCAACCCGAAAGGCATGACCAGCCATTCAAAAAGGCCTTCCTTAGCTTTGAAGGCAGTCTTCCACACATCAGAGGGTTCAATTGGTACCCGGTGATACCCAGACTTCAGGTCGATCTTACTGAAATATTTTGCACCTTGGAGTTGGTCCAGAAGGTCATCAATCCGTGGGATTGGGTACCTATTCCGGACAGTGATCTTGTTCAGCGCCCGATAGTCAATACAAAGTCTCCACGTCCCATCCTTCTTCTGTACCAACACGATCGGGCTCCCACAGGGCGATGAACTTGGTCTGATGTGACCTTTCTGCAACAACTCCCGAATCTGCCTCTTGATTTCATCATTCTCCAGAATAGAGCACCGATAGATCGGTCCATTGGGTAGCGACGTACCTGGGGTCAGATCAATCGGGTGCTTGACCTGAAAGTGCAGAGGAACCCCTGTGGGTGAGGTGAAGATGTCCCCGTACTCCTCCACAACCTTATCCATTTGTTGTTGTCGTGCAGAGGAGCCCTATCTGGAGGTCGTGGCCATAGTCTTCTTCTTTCCCTGGGGGCAGATCATCAGGAAAACGAATTTCCTGGTTTGGGAAATGAGCTTACTGCATTGTTTTGCAGTAACCAAAGAGATAGTCCCAGGAGGTGGTACCTCTAGTATCCTGTACAAATTATTTCCCAAAGTAACAATAACAGCACGAGGTCGAGACTCATACACAGCATGATGCTTCCACAAGTATGGTAGTCCTAATAATACATCAGAAACATCAATAGGAGCAACGTCACATAATACCTCATCTGTGAATGGCTTGATGCTATAGGGAAGGCGGCACTACTGGCTGACGCAGAGATCTCGTCCTTGGTGAAGCCACTTGATGGTGTATGGATGTGGGTGAGCTGTGGTCGGCAAGCCCAACTGCTTCATGGCGTCTGCTGAAATGAGGTTTTTTGGCTCCCATTGTCGACAATGAACTGTACAGGGGAGCCCTTTACCCACATATGGGAGTGGAAGAGACGTTCCTCCTCCTCTGGATCTTCCGGTTCCTCCTTCTGGATCTTTGTAGTGGCAACAGTGGCATTGGGCTCTGCATCAATAATCTGTTTCCCTTTTTCATTCCCCTTTTCAGGTTCTGATTCGAAGTCGGAGCATGCATCTGTCTCAGAAGCCCTCATCTCGGCCAATAGTGACTTCTTGGCCCGAGACTCACTTGTGTTGTGAGTGGAGCTCTTATGGAACTCACACCACTTTCCCGTGTCCTTCTTTGGCTTTGTGGTGTTGTTCTTTGCTTGTGGCTTCGACAGGTTGTCTTGATTCACCATGCCTTGGCTCTGTCCTTTGTTTTGTGGTTTGGGAGCACCTTTCCCTTGCTTTTTATTCACAGATCCAAAGTCTCGCTTCTTCTGTTTGAATTTCTGCTCAATCTTGGCAACGTACCAGTATGCCATACCAAGTGAGGAGATGTCGAGGAACTCCATTTCCTCCTGAATGTATCTGTGCAGACAACTGCGATAATTTAGCACTAGATGTTTCTCTGAATCTTTGATACCCAACTTGGTGCATAGGGTATGGAACAGATTCATCAGCTCATGCACATCTTGATCCCTTTGTTGTCGCAGCGTGGTCCATTGTATGTACTTGTCCTCATAGCTCCCCACGAGATAGTATTGTTCCTTGATGGCATTTTGGAAAGAATTCCAAGTGGGTATGGCCGAGAATAGAGAGGGTTTTGTCTCGTCATTTTTCTCACAGTGGGTTTCCCACCAGTCCTTGACATGGGGGGCAGCTTTGAGGTGTGCAAAAATAATCTTCTCCCTGTCGGAAAAGTCATGGACCAAGAAATATCCTTCTAATAGATTCAACCATCTATCTACGGCATCCGCAACTATTTGACCCTCAAATATGGGAATGTCAAAATTTACTTGTACCTTAAAAGGAGTCGCACCTCCAGAGTGGCTGCTGGATGCAGATGCACCGCCGGTGGGCAACCGTTGAAGGATCTGAGCAAAGTTATCCATCATCGCGTTCCTTTGTTTTTTGAGGGCCTCCTCGAGCAATATTTGATCTCCTGCTCCCTCATCTTTCTTTTCGTCCCCCATGGGCGTCTGTCGATGTTTGCAAGGCCGATCTTGCAAAGGTTCCACCAGATCAAGCCCTAGCTCCTTATACCCCGACCTCGTTGGGGACATGCAAAGAAGGATCGAGAAAAAGCAGACCGCTCTGATACCACTGATCCAGATTTATGCAGGAACGCAACATAATAAACACATAACCATAAATACAGAGATGCAGCGGAAATAACACTTCATTTCATTAATATCAAAGAACTGAAATTTGCTTACAGACAATGGAAATAAAACTAGCTAGGGCACTGGTAGCTATCTCTGAGAAGAGATGTGGTGGCTACAGGCCTCCAAACTGAGTTACAATGAGGCTCGAGGGCCTATTTATTATTGAGAAACAATGGAGAACCCTCAACATCCCAAAAACCTAACCCTAGGAGATGAAGCGCCAAAAACTATGGGCCCCGTTTGGGTAAATTGGTGTTTCAACTTCCCAGGGACGTAACTTTGGCATACTATCTCCGTTTGACGCACATGATACATCATTAGAAAGCTCTATCCGAGGACTACAACTTTTGTGACGATTTTCATGATCAAAATCGCAACAAATTTTCATACCAAAAAACGTCGTTTAGGGCCTCAAAACGGCTCCGGAAGTTCAGGACCCGAAAAACTGCTAAAAATAGTAAGTTATGCCAAAACTGAAAAACTGAAAGAGACAATGGTGGGGGCCCAAGTGGAATAGGCGGGTGGCCACCAATATCCACCTGGATCACCCGCTCGGCCACTGGAAATGTTGATATGGTATATCGCTCTGAGTAACAAAAGAGCAGTAATAAACAATAAGATGATCAAGACTACCTCAACCTCATCCGGGAAGCTCAACTCCCCAAATAGTAGCATGTTGATATCGCTTCCACGATATAGGATGCCACAGATCGGGCCATCATCCGATTGGTCATGAAGAACCAACCGAGCAAACGAAACAGGAGCCTTTACTCAACAGCACATGCATTGGACCAACTGTCCAAAATTTCGATGTCTCCAACAGTGCAATGACAAAATCACCCCGCGAAGAAAAACTATACACGGTAGCCACCAAAAGCAATAAAAAATGTCCTTTAGTAGGGTTCCAGATAAAAGAACGTCACAAATTGGCCGCCTTAGCCACCATAAGCGTCATAAGAGACCGTCATGGGTACCAGCTAAAATAAAAGATCAGCAGCACTTCTGTAAAAACGTAATATCCACCTACAGCCACATGATCTATTCTCATTGGGTACCAGCTACCCTGCAACTCATACTCCTAGTTCTCCCTTTCTAGTCTGTCACGCGTAGATTCTCATCCGCTGATTCCAAGCCTATTTTCCATCCTACTGAGGAATAATCGCTTCCTCCTACAGCCATGAGTTTGGGCATAGATTATTTTTTTCCTAATTGCTAAACAATAGAATAAAGACACTCCCTCCTCTTACATGTATAGTTAAAATAAGGAATCTGAATAAATGGAAATCGAACGACCTCCCATTTGGACACATGAAATTATCCATACTATTCATGCCTGAATAACTGTAAAACATAAATTACCCTATCGTTTTCAATAGGGCTGCAATGCCAAATGCAGAATTCACCAACAGACGTGATTTCGATTCCCCGCATATGATGACATTCTTGGTAATGATATTATAATATAATGGTGGAGAAATTCTCGTCCTATCCATCCACCATATTGATATGCTTGTGAAGGTTCAATAATATAATGTAGATATTCGGGATGTTGTCATAAACTCTACCTCCGAATCTCTATATTCACATCATTTTCACATCACTGAAGTTTCTTGTTCATGCATTACAACACACATATTAATATCGATGTCCACATTCAAAACTTTACCCCGCCACATGAGCACTCATGTTGTGTTTAAATGGAGGTCAGTGGGATCCATAAATCCCGTGAATTATTCTATGTCTATTCCTTTGAAAAGTTTCCTCTGCGTCAATGTTTATATCTTCATCATCCATCGACCCTTATTTTCATGTCTCGTTCACTGCTCTCTGTTCGAGCGATGACACCGTCTTTATGTGATATTGTATTTCACATGTTTAACCTCTATGGAATCATAAAAGATATGGTTTACATTCATTGTAAACACATAAATTGCTATAAGCATTTTCGTAATGAAATTACGTTTTGCTCCATTACATGAAAGGGATATTCCTTTTTTTCGGAGAATAATGGCTTATGAGGTTAAGCATATCCAATGAAATTCAGATAGAAAGACAAGCTTTTTTCTTTACCCATTTAGAGTAAACTCCATTTACTTGTGTGATTATGACCGTCTAGTGTCAAGCTTTCACACTGTACTGGTGTATTGATGTAGAGTTTCACACCATATTAGAGTTGCTTGGATACAAACCGGAAACTAAGTTAAATTTCAAACATAAGAAGAGTTGTATATGAAATGGAACCGAGGTTTATATTATTACTCATAATAATATTAGTTTTATAATTCTAAGATTAGGTTTAGATTTTATATTATTAAGTTTAAATTTATTAATATTAGGTGTTATATTAAATATTAGGTTTAAGTTTTTTAGTATTGATATAAGTTTATATAGGTATATATCACCTTTCTTAATGTTATTGTAACATTGGAACTAAAAAGTTTTTGAGATTAATGGCCCATCATCTATAAGTGTATCTGACTAAATATGTGCGATACATTACCAACCATACGCATTGAAATGATGATAATTTTTTTATAAAAAAAATATATATAATTTGTTATAAAGACCTTTACCTACATAAATGTATATAAACATCTAAGAGGAAATAATTTGAATGCAGAAATTACTCATTTTTGCAAAGATATGTTTTAATTAATAATTCTTTTAAAATGAATATGTAATTAAATAATGTAACTCTATAAAATAAATTGTTCATTTTTTTTAATAGTTATTAAAATATAATAAGCATTGAAATATTTATTTCATTATTTCTCTCTATTTGCTAAAGTTAAAAACAAAAAAAGTTATTTAAATTATAAACTTTTTAAAATAATAATTAAAATTATTATGGATGGAAATATGTAATATACAAGTTAAACATATTTACATGTTAAGAAAGCATTTAATAACATTCTTAACCATGGATATTCATCTCACCTTAACATGGATATTATTAAAGCTCATTTATAGAATTTAGTCATATAATATTTTTTTAATTAATGAATTTATTTAAAAATGACAAAATGCATAACTACTTCCTCTTATCTAGTTTGTGTAAACTATTAAGATTGTTTAAAAAAAATCTATGGAGGTCAAATTCCTACCATCCTCTAAAGCATTTCAAGTGAGATAATTTTTTTAAAATAATGTTTGTAAATATTTGTCTCTTTTATGTGGTGAAAGGAGTATATAAAAGAAAAAAGGGACGTTGTTGGTAGAAATTTTGAATGGTGAAAAGCATTTGTTGGTAGAATTTTTTATGGTCCCGTAAAACTCTCTAGTGAGAGTATTTCTTATATTTGGTGTTTAGATCTAGGATTATTTGGTATTGAATTGAAAATTCAAGTTCGAAGTGTGTGGTGAAAGTATTTGTATATTTGGTGTTTGGATCTAGGATACTTTGGTATTGAATTGAAAATTTAAGTTGGTGACAATTCTAGAGGGTTATAATTTGTGGTCAAGTGTGAGCGGGGATTGGTCCAACCCATGGTTCCAGCCTCTATTCCAGATTGGGTGAAACTGGACACAAAATCAAAGGTGTTTTTGTGAATTCCCATAAAGGACAACATTATTTCTCACATCAAAGATTTCAAGACAAAAAAAACATGGGATGTGCTCAAGGGTTTGTATGAAATAACAAATACGAACCGAATCTTATTTTTCAGGATTAAACTTTTGTCTATAAAAATGGAAAAAAATTAAAATATAAGAAATTTCATTTCCCACAAAGATCTATGTTTTAATTTAGGATATATTTGTGAAAGTTGTCTAGTACTTACTTTTTCACCATTACATTAAATGTCTTAATGCAAGTTTATCAATTTTTTGTTTCAAGTCTTTCAGCTAGAGAGAAGCCCCGTACATTTGATGAATTGACAAGAATTCTTCTACAAGAGGAAGACGTCATGAAGATCTTTAATTTGGGATTTAGTAGTTTAGATTTGGCAATGGTATCCAACGGTAAATAACTATACACATAAAAACCATGGGAGAAGAATAGATGAGGAAAGTTTCAAGAAAAATAGAAACGTATGGCACAATCTAAATTTCCACGACATGATAAGAGAAATCATGATTGTTATTATTATGGAAAACCTAGGCACCACTTTAAAGGCTAACAACCCTCATGAAAATTCCATGTAGTAAAAGTTAATAAAGGTAAAATAATAATCACAGTTATGGAACACTTATTCCAAAATGTTTTTTTAGAAAAACACCGTAGCGTTGGTATTCATTACGTTTATTATGGCTAAGGAAATTGGAACACTTTTTCCAAAATGAATTTCGGGAAAAGCATCCTAGCGTTGTTATTCATTGTGTTTATTATGGCTAAGGAAACTGGCAAAGGCAATGGGAATGGATTTGGGAAGGAAAAAATGCATTTTTTGGAAATTTATTTATGGGAATAATGGAAATTAGGAGAAAATGAAGGTGAAAGGTCACATGTTGCATATGAGGAGGAAAATGAAGGAAAATAATTGAAAATTAAGAAATTAGTGGCCTAATTGATAAAAGGACTTATGAGGATCGATTCATGTTTGTTCTTGGTTCTCTTGATGTCATTGGCATGGGTCTTCCTAGGTGTGACAATGTTCTTCATCCTTTCCTTGTCATTTCTAGATAACCAGGGTTTTATGGGGTTTTATTGTTTTGGTTAAGTTGGATTTCCAGATGGATTTCAAACAGAGTGAGTTGGATCCCTAAATGAAAGAACACATGGCCTGCTAATCCATGAACCAGAGTTTAGTTTTTGTTAAGGAAATTGGCATATTAACCCCTGAACTAGATTATGGGTTGTGGTAAAGCCACGTATTCTGCTCCTAGGTTGGTCTAGGAATACTCGACTAGTGAATAACGGGATATATGGTAAATTCTAAAGGTGGCAGCCCTTGATCGATCCTAGGAATCCTTTCTGGTGAATGACAGGATATACGGTAAAGCTTAGAGGGTGCTGTCTCGGTAAACACCTACCGATCCTTGGATTGGACTATGGATTGTGGTAAATCCTAGAGGCTAAGAAACAGGAAAATTCCTTAAGGTGTAGGTGGAGAAATCTGGTGGCATCAATGCTTGCTTATGGCATAGTAATCCAGTGAGGGTTGTGGTAAATTCCATTTCTATTGATGAGGATGATATGGTTTAGCCTCAAGAGCCCTGGTTGGTTCTTTTGGTTTGACTCCCACATTCATCCTTGTAATATCGCACAAGGGTGATTGGTTAAAGAGATATTTGGCTCAGCAAATCTATGGTCGAGTGGAACATGGTAGTCCCATACCAGGTTAGTTTTTTCATTCATGAATAAGAGTTATCTCTTCAGTATTTTTCTTTCTTATATGAAGGTTGTGAATGTATTTAATGATAGTAAAAATGTATGGTTATCATCATGTTTTAATTTGTAAAAGAATGAGCACTAAATATATGACCTAATAGATGATAATTGATCTAATTATATAAGGCATCAGTGCTTCCTAGTGATTACCAGATAAGTATGAAACCATGTTGCTCATAAATGTTATTTAAACTTATAGATTTCATATTTGTGACATGTTTGGCGAAATTCCTATGATGGCTACTAGCTAGTGGGGGTCAAGTAAAGAAACCGTTCAAATAATTTTATTTGTATAATTATTTTGTTGTTATATTTCATTCTTGAAAGTTTCGTGGAGTTCTTGGAAGTGACCTTAGCTTTGGGCATGAAAAAGTGGCACAAAAAGCAGGGTTGCAGGCTTAGAACTACCTAGAAAGGTCCCCAATTGCATTTATACCCATGTATAGAGAGAGAATGGAGTTTTTCAATTGCACTCTTACCAATATCAATGGAGCGACTAGGGGATTTCTGCATTAAAAGGCAAGTTTGATTTGGGGCCTAGCCTACTTGAAGGTTTGGATGGCTCCCTAGTGTCCTATACCGGGTGAAAAAGGTTTATATCATAGTGTTTTGTCAGTTCTACTTCCATAAGGTGACCTACTAGGTTTAATTATATTATAGTATCCTCTCGTTAAATGTTTACCCTTGTCGGCTGGTTACTTGGGTAGATGTCAGAGGAGGGTGTTACATATTAGTATAAGAGCTTGGTTCTCCCCTTGTATTGTATGGGAAGTGTTTGTTGGCCATTTATTCATGTGTCTTTCACATGTGTTACTCATCCTTGTGGCTTGTAATATTACTCCTTATGAATGGTGTTGGTTATTGTTGTAATGATGTCACCATGTGAAGGTTGATGGGGTTGTTGCGGAAGATGTCATCATAAGTGTATGATTGGTCATGCATTTTCTATGCATGTAAAATTCTCACGTGTCATCAAATATGTAATGGTATGTGCTAGCCCCCTAAATTGCTCTCTTTTTTCCATTTTCCCCCTCCTAAACCATAATCATTTACCTCTGTTTTACCCTTTTTATGCACCCTCATCCTGCACTAGTCCAAGCATGGTGAAATATTTTGTACAAACCTTTATTCTTCATATTTTAATTCAATTTAGAATTTATCAAATATTTATTACATTATTTCTTACTTCTAAATTATTCTTTGTAACTTATCGATATATCCAATTTTGTTTGGTGGTTAGACTGATTATCGTGATTGCTGATCCTAGTTTAGGATTGGATCCTATACCGTTGCAGCACAACAGATCTTGATGGCGGATCTAAACCCTCTCAATAACCACCTTGAATCAATTAGTTTCCACCACAACAGCACGTAAGAAAAATATTAGATCCGCGAAGGGTGGAAGCTGAATATTGGTTGCGACCAATTTTGCAAAACCATCTTATTTTGAAGACCGAACAATCTAAATTCTTCATTTTGTTATGAAGCAGTTGAACAATAGGTTTCGTCCTTTGGCCAATAGATCTATATATTGCAAAATGTAAATAGGACCAAGGGGAGAATTTTTGGGAGAGAAAGTTTTAGAGAACATAGAAGAACAGAGAGGCGATAGCAAGTTATTTTGCTATCACCCGAATCTGCACTGAACATGTATTCACGGATGTATTTGCCTTAATGATCTAATAAAAAGAGAATTTCCCCTCGGTTTCATGAATTGTATTTTTATGGTTTGGCTAATTAATTAAATTAAGTTTTGAGTAACATTTTTGCTTAAGAGGGAAACGCGCTGGTTGGCTAGGGCCCAGCCAACCCAGCACGTTTACCCCATCCTCTTTTTCTTGTAATTTATGTTTTATTTTCAGAGTGTGATTTAAATTTTAGCACATAAATTCTTGTTTGTGTGAAAAAAGATCCGTTGTGTGAAGAAAATAGAATTTATTTTCCTGCAATTTATTTTCCTTCAATTTACATCCCTCCAAATTTACTTTCCTGCACTTGATTTTAGATTAGCTTTCTCCTCCTGGTTCAAGCAGAATAAATCATCCTACACCAGTGCCCATTGGTGTGACATTTCTTTTCCGCAATTTTGGTTGATTCGCTTTCCCCGCCTGGTCCAAGCAGGAGAAATACACCTGCATCAGCGCACATTGGTGTGTTACAGCAAGTCTTCATTTAATTTCTGCAACTTTATTTAATTGAAATATTATGACACGATAGATGTTTATGTTTCTTTATTTCTGCACTTCATTAAATTCAGAAACATTTACTTTTCATATATGCAATCTGGTTTTACAGCAAAGTAGCACTTGCAACAATTAAACAATCATTTCAAGAATTAAAAGCTAAGTGCAGGAGGCTCTGATTTGGTGCAAGAACTAGCTTCTTCTCATAGGATCTGAGTGTTATGAACCTTGAACAGTTCGAGCTCTTGCATAAAGTAGATAAACCTTCAGTAAAGACACAGTTTATACCTTCTACATAAAACTTTGATCCTGCACTAGTGCAAGACAGATTAATGCAAGAAATAAATCCCTAAGGAAGAAGATTTAAGGGCCCATCTAATGAGACTACTAAAATGCCTCTGTTGAAGAAAAACATAGTCTTAGTAGTTAAGCATGATCAGCTAGAGTGATTTCCTTTTTATCTTTGATCTCATTTTCGCAAATGCATTCTCTCTTGTTTCAGTTTTATATTATTTTGATGACTCAAGTTATCTTTTTCTCATCTTGATTTGATTGTGCAATATTTCCTTCAAATAAAGTAGGGATTTATATCATAAAGATTCATACCATCTCTGGCAGTTCCTGTGCTTTGTCTCTAAGTTTACGAATCCCACGGGTTGACAACTATGTGTTGAGGAGTTTTCTTAAGTGTAATTCCCACACCTAATAGTATGGTTGTTTTTTTAATTCATGAGGTCATGGTATCTGAGTAATGTGGTCATGCATTGATTAGTGGACTCTGGTTAAAATTATGTCTATATTTTGATATTTCTATATGTTATACATATATAGATATATATGTTGTTATGATTGTGTTTATACATGTATTATGTTGATTTGGATGATACTGAGGGTGATATATCCTCCCCAAAATATGCTAAGGTTTGTGGGTTTCTTGTTATTTCGTTTAGCTGACATAGTATGTCTTGCAAGAAGAAATCAAGATGACTAGAAGAATTATAGAGTACAAATATTCTCCCTATGAATGTGGTGAGAAAGGTACTATTGGGCACTCTTCTAATTTAATAGAAAAATTTAGGATTTTGTAGGAGGAAATAAGGAGTTATAAATCATATAATGACAAAATCTTGTAGGAACATGAAAAATAATCAAAATTCAATGCAATAATTCTTCAATGTTTGTCAAATTTGTAGAGACAAGGAAGACTCTAGATAACGTATGTATAGGAGGACAAAACTAATGGGGCATATGGAAGTATATCTCATGGTCAGAACATGTTGGATAGAGATGAAATATTGAGAGATGGGAGGTTGTTGGATACTCCATATATGAAAGGTGATGGACACATGTACTATTCTAGTTCTAGTTCTAATGTTCACTATGATCATCATCGTTATCATCCTTACATGAGGAGTGATACTTGAATATTGAGTTTAAGAAAGTTAATCCACCTACTTTTGATGGAGAGTTAAAGAAGCCTGAGGATGCAAAGGTGTGGTTATTTGGAAAGATAAATTTCTTTGATATCCATGAGTACATAAATAATATGAAGGATAAAATCGTTATATTCAACCTCAAAGGGAAAGAAAACATTTCATGGGATGATTTGAAGTGGGTCAGACACATAATGGCAGAGGACTTGAGCTAGCATGAGTTGAAGAGGATTTTTAGAAAGAAGTACTTGTCAAAAAGGTACCACGACAACAAATCCAAGGAATTCTATGAGCTTAAAATTGGATTGATGATAGTTGAGGAGTATATGACCAAGTTCTTGGATTTATTGAGGTATGTATCGTATCTTAAAGATGAAAAGGTTAAATTTCAAAAAAAATTCATTAGATTTCCATTATGATTGATATATCAAATTGATTATGATGAGACTTGTTCACTTGAAGACGTTACTAGGAGACTAAAGAACTATTATGTGCAGTCAAAGTATAATAATGAATATGAGAAATAATGGAAAGGAAAAAATAATGGAAAATGTAAATGATAGTAAAAAAAAAAGGAATCAAATTGTAGAAGAGAAAGAGAATATTGCACCATACAAGAATTTTAATGTAGCCATACACGGACATGGATCACAACAACAACATAGAGGTGATGGTACAAGACGGTTGGAGTGTTGTACCTGTGGAAAAGAAAATATTAAGAGAGATTGTTTGCAGAACCAGGGTGGTAGTCCTCAGATTTATAGTGCACAAGAGGTGCAAACTATTAGTGATATTGGGAAGATCATTCCAAATATCTATGCAACAATGTATAATAGGCAAGGATGTCATCATGCATTTATCATCTAGATTGATGGTAAGATCTATGATCAAGTTGTTTCAATATTGATTGACCCTAGATGTAATTATAATTATGTTAATCCTGACCTGGTGGATAATTGTGGTTTAAATAATGAAGTTCATGCATAATCTTAGTTAGTGCAGTTTCATATAAGCACCAAGAAGAGAGTTCATATTTTGGTAAGAGCTTGTGCATTGGAGTTGAATGGTATGCCTACATTAACACATTTGAATGCATTTCCATTGGGATCCTATAATATTATTTTGGGTATGGATTGTTTATCTCTTCGTATGACCAAAGTGGACTACTATGAAGAAGCCATTGAGTGCTTGGATGAAAATGGGGAGTTAATAATCTTACAAGTGAAGAAGAAAGAAACATCAGGTAGGGTGGTGGGAGCTATGTAGGAAAAACAAAATCATAGAAAAAGGTTTGTGTTATTTGTAGTTCATATTTATAGTGATAATGGTGAGGAGGATGAGGATGGAGAGATTTTGAACATGTACTGGGTTCTACAACAGTTTGAGGATTTGTTTCTAAAAAATATCTCATAGTTCTCACCTGACAAAGAAGTGGAATTCTCCATTTAGTTGGTAGGAGGGGAAGAACCATGGTTAAAGGAACTATATAGGATGAGCACTCCAAAGGTGGTAGATTTGAAGTTGCAGTTAAAGGAAATTCTTCATAAGGGATACATTAGGCCAAGTGCATCACCTTGGGTTGCACTGGTATTTTTTTGAAGAAGAATGATGCTACTCTTAGGTTGTGCACTGATTTCACGCAATTGAACACAACGACCATCAAGAACAAGTATCCATTGTCGAGGATTTAAGACTTATTTGATCAGTTGAAGGGAGAAGTAGTTTTCTCAAAGCTTCATTTGAGATTTGTATATCATCAGATATGCATTAAGGACGAGGAAATTTAGAAGACAAATTTCTAGACCATGTATGGGCATTATGATTTTTTTGTAGTTCCATTTGGTTTTTTTAATTCTCTAGCTACTTTTATGTGCTTGATGAATAGTGTGTTACATCATTATATGGACATTTTTTTTAATATATTCATTGATGACATCTTGATATATTGAAATAATGATGAAGATCATGCCAATAATTTAGGAGTTGTATTGTGATTGTTGAGAGATAATCAATTGTATGCCCAACTTAGTAAATGCAGTTTCTTTGAGACCGAGGTACATTCCTTCGGGAATGTGGTCGCCAAGGAAGAAATAATAGTAGAAATAGATAATATAAGAGCTGTCATGGAGTGATTAGTTACTAGAAATATGGGTGAGGTAATGTAATTCATGGGGTTATTAGGTTACTATGGCAGGTTCATCAATAAATTCTCTCGCAGTGCATATCCTATTATGTCACTACAAAGGAAAGGTAAGAAATTTGAATGGATAAAGGAATGTGAAACAAGTTCTGAATATTTAAAATAGTTGTTGACGGATGATCTAGTGTTAAATATTGTAGATCTGGAAAAGGATTTTGTGGTATGGACATATTCTTGCAAGAGAAGGCTTGTTGGAGTCCTTATGCAGGAAGGACAAGTGGTATGCTATGAATCAAAAAAAATAAATGAGCACGAGAAGATATATCCAACACACAATCTTGAGTTAGAAATGATCATTCATGCATTGAAGATGTGGAGGCACTATATTCTTGGCAGGAGGTTTGTGCTGATTAGTGATCATAGTGGTTTGAGGTATCTATTTGACCAACTGAACATGAATGTCAAGAAATCTAAATGGTTGGCCATGATCATTCGTCACTCATTACTCGTCTATTTGTGGGTCCCAATGATATGTCCCTTTATGTATTTTTATACATTCATGATGTCATGTATCTCCTCTTGTTTCATTTCTCTTCTAGTATGGGCTTCATCTAGATATCTTCTCATATGTAATCACTGATGTGAAGTTTATATTTTGCTCATAGAAATCTATATGTGCTTATTTACAAAAAAATAATATTAATAATAATTTAAAATATAGTTATAATTTAGTTAAATTTTATGATTATTTTAATTTTGATAATATGGGGTGCATGATAAAGTAAGTATTTTCATATTTACAATGAATTGATTTCTATGAACATTTACTAGTCATTTAATCTATACAGTTAGACTAATTATAAACATTTCAAACTAAATTAATTTAATATTTTAAATATATAATATTTTTTTTTAAATGTAATATTATAATTATTTTAATCTAATAAATTAATATAACTAAATATTATTAACTATAATTGTTTAGTTAAATTGTTTTTATTTTTTCATTAAATATTTTTTATTTACCCATTTCAATATATTTGTTTTACTTAAAAAAATATCTAAAATACCATATACAAACATAACTTGACATCTTTAAAAATTTAATCACTTTTTAATCATTTTATTTTACAATAATTTTTACTTTCGACTTTTCTAAGTTGAACCAAGAATGATGGTTAGCCAAGAATGAATTTCCATCCATTCAATGAATTATAGTTAATAAAATTTGAATTTTATTATATATCCACTTACTTTCATATAATCTTTAGATGATGAATATTTATTTGTATTTTCGTTTACATCAGTAAAATAAATATACATTTTATTGTTGAGTTATATTTATTTTCTTTGAATGAGTTTCATGGTGATAAAAGTGACCATGTAAATTTTAGAAACAAGGAGGTAATCAAATACTTTTTTGAGATTGATATCATGATGATTGAGGATTACATTTTATATTAAGATTTGTAATGTCTTATTAGAAAAATAATACAAAATTTACTAATGTGTAATTTTTTGAATTGTTATACCATATTCTTTTAAAGACAATTAGATATAATATTCATCATTACATACAATAACTTTAGTAAAGAAATAGTAAGTTATGTAAACATTAGTAACCATTTTTTTAGCATATTAACATAAACTTATTGATATAACCTTGAAACATTTCCATGTTTTTTTTAACTGGTATAATTAATAACATAATTGATCATGTAAACATCGTGTCATGCAAGGAAACTGGATCATTAGAATAACATAATAAGAAAGCTCATCATTGAACATGGATATAAGGTGGAAATATCTTAGGGTGAAAACAAGAAAACATTTAATTTTACTAAATTCTCAAGAGGGTATTCACCCTTTACTGAATGATTGTAAGGGGCACCATTTGTTTACTATTGCTCAAAAGAATCTTACGAAGAAATATAATCTTAAGTACAACATGACTAGATAGAAGCTACTAGAATAATCATGATATCATTTCCTCACATATCCTCAAACATCATTCCTTTGTGGAATCGTTCTTCCATCAACGAATTATCGTGCAGTTGACATTCCTTCAGTCTGCAGGGACCACTTGTTCTTTTTGATACCAAGAGTTCCAAGGCGCTCATGCCCTCTAACAAATTCCTTTAAAAGTTCCAAGGATGCCACACCAATCAATTTTTTATTGATTTCTAGAGTTCCATGTTTGTCACGTCCTTCAAGAATTTCCCTTCAAAGTTCCAAGGATATCATACCAATCGGTTTCTTCTTGATTTAAAGGGGGCTAAGTGAGTCATGCCCTTCAAGGACTTCCCTTCAAAGTTCCAAGAGTGCCATGCCAATGAGTTCCTTCTTGATGCAAACGGTTCCAATTCGGTCATTCCCTTCAAAAGCTTCCTTAAAATTTCCAAGGGTCCCAAACCACTTATCCTTTAAGCATCCTACGATTACAAGGGGAAGAAATAGGTGTGACAATAAATACTACTATCATATACTAAGAGACCCTCCATAGTGCGACTAATGGTTCTATAGATTGATGAATCCGCCTAGATGCATGCCCCAGGTAAATTCATCATGAGAAACCAAAACTGAGGTTTTCCTCGATGACATCATGATATTTAAGGTGAACATATTTGAAAACCTTTTATCCCAAGTAACTATAGGATTGCTACAAGTTGGAATTAAGGAAATTGTCCCACCTCTCCCATAATGTTCCATCTATCTGTAGATCCCCATTGCCCATGTGCGAGTCATTCTGCAAACAACTAGCATGTTTTTACTATTCGTAGCAACATTTTAAATTGAGATTCAAATTTCGAGAAAATAATATACAATTCAAATCCAACCATAGGTTTCCAAATTATCATATGTAGTGCATCTTCGTAATCGCCTACCCAAATCAATAATCATTAGTATCATTTGTTCAAAATAATAAGTATCAATATAGTAATGTATAATAAATCATCATCATCACGAAATAACGATCAATGTATTGTTAACTATAAGCAAGAGATTATGTAAATCGACAACATAATGAATCCATCACATTATTAGAAATAGTCACAAGCTCATCCATCACAACTATTATTATCATAAAATCAAACAACCTTATGAAATTTTTCCGAAGTGTTGGGAATTCCCTTTCTCGCTCCTCCCCCAATTTCAACGCAGGGTATGAAGTAGGGAAATCCTCCCTTGAGGAGCAAATATTGTCTGATTAAAATCACTTAAAACCTCAATCCATGAAATGAAAGGTGGCCAATAGCCATAGCTCTTTGGGACCTGTAGGGTAGATGATGAACTTAGACAATGAGTGAAGCGCTGGGAGCCTAATCTACAAAAAAACGTTATGGAAGGGGTCAAAATCATAATCTCTTAAAGTGTTCATCAAATGGCAGTGTCCCCATTCACTTCTTGAAGGAGATGACAAGCCCTTCCTCTAATTGGAGAAACGGGAATAAGCTAGGAAGCAAAAGGATCAGCAAGGCAAGGTTCCAAGGGAGAAAGCACACCTCGTCCAAGAAAAGACCGATAAGGACAAGGAACTCCCTAAATAGGCATGCTAAATTCTGAGGAAAAACATTCTCAAAGTTTCAAATTAAGGTCATATAGTTACTCTTGGCTACTCACTTTCAACTATGTTTTCTTTATATTTGTGTTTCATTTTTTTACCATTATAATTCAAAACTCTAAGCAAGACCATCCTATTTCCTTCCCATAAAGAGATGGTTTGCCTTATTCTCTCCTCAAATTACAAATGCCTTTTTTCTTTTTCTTTTTTTTAATCTGCAAACAACTACATGAAATAGACTATTCTAGGCCTCCCTATCTATATTTTATATAATGTTTTGAAAATATAAAAAATTTGGTTTTTTTTTTTTTTTTTTTTTTTTATTATTAATTCATATATTCCTAGTTGAAACTTTTTTCGAGCTCCTAGGCTCCTTGCGTATTATTTTCATATTATTGTGGAACTTCACTAAGGCTTAATTTTGATGTTCCTTAGTAGTGTAAGATAAATTGAAAATTAAAATCGAAAGTTCATAGTCATATTAAATCTTTTTATTATAATATTTTTTATCGTATTTTATTTTATATCATATATACATAGAATTATACTCATTATTAAAAAAAAAAAAAAAATTCATTGGTTTATATAGAGATTGAATATTTATTTTATTTATATAGTATGCTTAACAGCGTGAAGGAATCATATGTCTACTTCACTCGGTTCTATACAAATCATCTATAAAGGCAGGTATAAAGCATTTTAAGGGCAATGAATGGTCAACACGACCCAAGTAAGCCCAGGTAAATACACTCCCTCCTCTTACATGTCCAGTTAAAATCGAGCATATGAATACATCGAAATCGAGCGACCTCCCATTTCCAGATTTGAAATTATTCATACTATTCATGCCTGATGAGTGCACAACATAAATTACCCTATCGTTTTCAATAGGGCTGCCGCCCCGATGCAGAATTCACCAATAGACAGCATATGACAGAATTCACCAGATTTCGATTCCCCGCATATGACAGCATATGACGACATTGTTGGTAATGATATGATAATATAATGGTCGAGAATGTGTCGTCCTATCCATCCACCATATTCATATCCTCGTGAATGTTGAATAATATAATGTACATATTCGGGATGTTGTCATAAACTCGACATCCGAATCTCTATATTCACATCATTTTCATATCACTGAAGTTTCTTGTTCATGCATTACAGCACACATATTAATATCGATGTCCACATCTCAAAACTTTACCCCCACATATGAGCACTCGTGTGTTTAAATGGAGGTTGGTGGGATCCAAGGACAGAATCACCATAATTCCCGTGATTTATTCTGTGTCTATCCCTTTGAAAAGTTTCCTGTGCGTCAATGTTTATATCTTCATAATCATCGACCAATTTTTTCTCTTTTCTTTTTCTTTTCTTTTCCTACTGCTCTCTCTCTATAGGTATTAATTGATATATGCTTAACTTATATATCAATTACTTCCTACTGCTCTCTCTCTCCATAGCAAGTATTGAAATATTTATTTCATTATTTTTCTTAATTTGCTAAAATTAAAAACTAAATTAATTTGTCAAAGACCTATGTTTTATGTTAGGATATATTGGTGAAAAGGTGTCTAGTACTTACTTTTTCACCATCACATTAAATGGATTAGTGAAATTTTATCAATTTTTTATTTCAAGTCTTTCAGCTACAGAGAATCCCCTTACATTTGCTGAATTGACAAGAATTCTTCTAGAATAGGAAGATGAGATTAAGAGATTTAATTTGGGATTTAGTAGTTTAGATTAGGAAAAGGTATCCAAGGGTAAATAACCATACAGAGGAAAACCATCGGACAAGAACATGGGATGAAAGTTTCAAGAAAAATAGAAAGTTATGGCACAATCTAAGTTTCCACTACATGATAAGAGAAATAATGTTTGTTATTATTATGGGAAACCTGGTCATCACTCTAAAGTGTAAAAACCCTCGTGAAAATTCCATCCATCAAAAGTTAATAAAGGTAAAATAATAACCAAAGTTATGGAACACTTATTCCAAAATGATTTTTTGGCAAAACATCCTAGGGTTGGTGTTCATTTGTCTTATTATGGCAAAGGAAATTGGCAAAGGATATGGAAAAAGCTTTGGAAAAGAAAAATTACATGTTTTGGCAATTTATTTATGAGGATAATGGAAATTAGGAGAAAAGGAAGGTGAAAGGTCACAGGTTTCATGTCAGGAGGAGAATGAAGGAAAATAATGAAAAATGAAGAAAATAGAGGGCTAATTGATAAAAAGATTTCTGAGGATCAATTCATACCTTTTGTTGGTTCAGTTTTGGAGCTCTCTCTATATTCTCTCTCTCACACCCTTGGAAATTTCAAATTTTCTTGGAGCACATAAGCACTGGATGAAGAAAGGAAAATAAGGAAAAGAGTAAGCAAAGATCAATCAAGAACAACGGGATCAAGCAACTACAACAGGTTTATTTGCAGGTATCGATTTTCATGTGTGATTTCACTATATTTGGCATGCATGGTTATTCATGTTTTTTCTTGGTTCTCTTTCAGTCATTTTCATGGGTCTTGCTAGGTGTGACAGTGTTCTTCAGCCTTTCCTTGCCATTTCTAGATAACGAGGGTGTGATGGGGTTATCATGATTTGTTTAAGTTGGATTTCCACATGGATTCAAAACTGCATGAGGTGGATCTCTAAATGAAAGAATACATGGCCTACAAATCCATGAACCAGAATGTGGTTTGTGTTAAATACACTGGCCTATTAATCCCTGAATGAGATTGTGGGTTGCGATAAAGCCACGTATTGTGTGCCTTGGTGGATCTAGGAATCCTGGACCATTGAATAGTGGGATATATGGTAAGTCTCAGAGGTGCCCTTGATCAGTCCTAGGAATCCTTACTATTGAATGGAAGGATATACAGTAAATCTTGGTGGGCGTTGTCTCGATAAAGGCCTAGTGATCCCTATATTTGATTGTGGATTGCAGTAAAAAATAGAGACTAGGAGACATGAAAATTCCTCTTGGTGTAGGTGGAGAAATCTAGTGGGATCAATGTTTTCTTATGGCATAGTGAGCCGGTGAAGATTTCAGTAAAGTCCATTTCTATTGATGAGGGTGATCTAGTTTAGCCTCAGGAAGCCCTCTTTGGTTCTTTTAGTTTGACTCCCACATTCATGCTTAGAATAATGCATCGTGGCGATTGGCTGAAGAGATATTTGGCTCAGAAAATCCATGGTCGACTAGAATGTGGTAGTCCCATATTCTGTTGGGTTTTTCATTCATGAATAAGAGTTATTTTTCTTGGTAATTTATGTGGAAATGTGTTGGATTCTATCCAATGTTTATGGTTGTTGTCTCCTCATTATTTTTTTCTCTTATATGATGGTTATGAATTTATTTTATGACAGTGAAAATGTATGGTTATCATCATGTTTTAATTTGTAAATGAATGAGCAATGAATATATGACCTAATAGACAATAATGCATCTAATGATATAAGGCATCAATGATTCCTAGTGATTATTATATAAGTATGAAAGCCTTGTGCTCCAAAATCTTATTTAAAGTAAATTGATTATAATAATCATGTGATTATTATAGATTTCAGATTTGTGAAATGTTCGATGAAATTCATGCGATGACTAGTAGGGGTCAAGTCAATTCATTGTTCCAATAATTGGATTTTTATAATTATTATGTTGTTATATTTCATTCTTGAAAGTGGCATGGAGTTCTCGGAAGAAACCTGAGCATTGGGCCTGAAAAAGTGGCACAAAAATTAGGGTCGTAGGCTCAAAACTACATAGAAAAGTCCCCAGTCACATGCATAACCATGTTGTGTGAGCGACTGGAGGTTTTTAGTCGCACTGTTACCCATATCAATGGAGCGACTACAAGATTTCTGCATTAAAAGGTTAGTTTGATTTTGGGGCTAGCCTCCTTGAATGTTTGGATGACTCCTTAATGTCCTATACCAGGTGAAAAAGGTTTGTGTCATAGTGTTTTTTTTAGTTCCACTTCCTTAAGGTGACCTAGGAGGTTGAATCAGATCATAGTAGCCTCTTTTCAAAAGCTTACCCTAGTCAATCGGTTACTAGTGTAGATGTCAAAAGAGGGTGTTATATATTGCGATCAAAGCATGGTTCACCCCTTGGACTGGATGGGAAGTGTTTGTTGGTCATGTATTCATGTGGGTTGTGAATGTGTTACTCATCCTTTTGGTTTGTGTTCCTGTTTCTTATTCATGTTGTTGGTCATTTTTATAGTGGGGTCACCATGTGAAGGTTGATGGGGTTGTTGTGGAAGATGTTTTCATGAGTGTATGATTGTTTATGCGTTGTCTATGCATGTAAAGTTCTCTCGTGTCATCAACTGTATATTGATATGGTTGATGTTGTCATGCATGCGGTCATGGTATGTGAATAATGTGGTCACACATTGATTACTAGAATCTAGTTAGAATGATGTCTATATGTTGATATGACTATATGTTATACATTTGTATCTTGTTATGATTATGACTATACATGTATTATGCTGATTTGGTTGATATTCGAGATGAGATATCCTCCCCAAATTATGCTAAGGTGTGTGGGTTTATTGTTGTCTGGTTTAGCTGACATAGTATACCTTACAAGAAGAAATCAAGATGACTTGCATAATTGTAGAGTACCAAGATTCTCCCTTTGAATGAGATGAGAAACGTAGTGTTGGGCACTCTTCTAACTTAATAGAAACATTTAGGACTTTGAAGGAAGAAATAACGAGTTGCCAAGAATATAATGAAAGCATCTTGCAGGAACAAGAAAAACAAGCAAAAGTTGATGCACTAAGTCTTCAACGTTTTTCAAAATTTTAGAGACAAGGAACACTCTAGATAACCTATGTACAGGAGGACAGAACTAATGGGGCATATAGAAGTAGATCTCTTGGTGGGTACAGGTTGGATAGAGATCGCATAGTGAGGCATGGGAGACTGTTGGATAGTCCATATATGAAAGGTGATGGACACATGTACTATTCTAATTTTGGTTCTGATATGCACTATGATCATCATCGTTATCATCCTTACAGGAGAAGCGATAGGGGGTACTTGACGAATTATTTTAAGAAAGTGAAGCCACCTACTTTTGATGGAGAGTTAAAGAAGCATGAGTATGCAGAGGCTTGGTTACTTGGAATAAATAATTTCTTTGATCTCCATGAGTACACAAAGAATATGAAGGCCACAATAGCTATATTTAGCCTCAAAGGGAAATAAAACATTTAGTGGGATGATTTGAGGTGGGTCATAGACATAATGACAGAGGATTAGAGTTGGCATGAGTTCAAGAGGCTTTTCAGAATGAATTACTTATCGAAAAGGTACTACGACAATAAAACCAAGGAATTATGTTAGCTTAAAATTGGATCGATGATAGTTGAGGAGTATACAACCAAGTTCCTCGAGTTATTAAGGTATGTATCATATCTTAAAGATGAAAAGAATAAATTTCATAAATTTTTCAGTGGATTTCCCTTAGCATTTATATATCAGATTGATTATGATGACCTTTCTTTACTTGAAGAAATTATTGGGAAACTAAAGAATTGTTATGAACAGTCAAAGTGTAAGAATAAATATCAGCAAGAATGGAAAGGAAACGATAAGGGTAAAGAAAAATGGCAGTCGAAAAAAAGGAGGCCAGAAAATGTAGAAGCGAAATATAATATTGCACCATACATGTAGCCAAAAAGGGACATGGGCCACAAAAGTAGAATAGAGGTGATGGTACAATATGATTGGAGTGTTGGACATGTGGCAAAAAGAATATTAAGAGATATTTTCTGCAGAATCAGGCTGGTAGTCCTCAGACATATAGTGCACAGGAAGTGAATACTATTATGAATGTTGGGCATAACATTCCTAGTATATAAGAAACATTGTATAATAGGCGGACATATAATCAGACAGTTATCATCGAGATGGATGGTAAGATTTGTGATCAAGTTGTTTCTATATTGATTGATCGTAGATATAATTATAATTATGTTAATCCTGACCTGGTGGACAATTGTGGTTTCAATAAAAAGATGGATGCAGAATCTTCGTTAATGCAGTTGGCTATAGGTACCAAGAAGAGAGTTCATCATTGGGTAAGAGCATGTGCATTTGAGTTGAATGATATGCCTACATCAACAAATTTCAATGTTTTTCCAGTGGTATCTTATAATATTATTTTGGGTATGGATTAGATATCTCTTCATAGTACCAAAGTGGACTGTTATGAAAAATCTATTGACTTCTTGGATGAAAATTGGGATCCAAGAATCTTATAGGGTAAGAAGAAAGAAGCATCAGTTAGGATGATGGCAGCTATGTAGGGAAAGCACAATCACAGAAAATGGCGTGTGTTATTTGTAGTGCATATTTCTAGTGATAAAGGTAAGGAGGATGAGGATGGAGAGATGTTGAATATTTACTCAGTTCTACAACAATTTCAGGATGAGTTTCTAGAAAATATCTCATAGTTGTCACCTGAAAAACAAGTGGACTTCTCCATTTAGTTGGTACAAGGGGAAGAACCAACATTAAACGAACCATATAGGATGAGCACTACATAGTTGGTAGAGTTGAAGTTGCAATTAAAGGAAATAATTGACAAGGGATACATTAGACCTAATGCATCACCTTGGGGTGCACTGGTATTGTTTTTAAGAAGAAGGATGGTACTCTCACGTTGTGCATTGATTATAGCAAGGTGAACAAGGTGACCATCAAGAACTAGTATCAATTTTCGAGGATGGATGACTTACTTGATCAGTCGAAGGGAGAATTATTGTTCTGAAAGATTGATTTGAGATTTGGATATAATTAGGTATGCATTAAGGAAGACGAGAATTACAAGACAAATTTCTAGACCATATATGGGCATTATGAGTTTGTTGTAGTTCCATTTGGTTTTTAAAATTCTCTAGCTACTTTTATGTTCTTGATGAATAATGTGTTATGTCCTTATATGGACATGTTTTTTATTGTATTCATTGATGACATCTTGATATATTCAAATAACGAGGAAGAACATGCCGAGCGTTTAGCAGCTGTATTGACACTATTGAGAGAGAATTAATTTTATGCTAAGCTTAGTAAATGGAGTTTCTTTGAGACCAAGTTACATTACTTGGGGCATGTGGTATCCAAGGAAGGAATAATAGTAGATCTAGAAAATATAAGAGTTTCCATGGAGTCGGAAACTTCTAGAAATATGGATTAGGTAATGCAATTCATGGGGTTAGAAGGTTACTATGGGAGGTTCATCAAGAACTTATCTCACATTGCATATCCTATTATGTCACTGCAAATGAAAGGTAAGAAAATTTAATGGAAAAGGAATGTGCAACAAGTTTTGAACAATTAAAATAGTTTTTGATAGATGATCTAGTGTTAGATATTTCAGATCTGGATAAAGAGTTTGTTTTATGGACGAAAATTCATGCATTGAAGATGTGTAGGAACTATATTGTTGGAAGGAGGTATGTACAAATGAGTGACCATAGTGGTTTTAGGTATCTATTTGACCAAATGAATCTGAATTTCAAGAAATATAGACGGTTCAACACGATAAGTGAGTTCGATTTTGAGATCAAGTATATCAATGTTAAAGAGAACAACGTTGCAAATGTTCTTAGGAAGTGAGTACATGTAAATCAAATTGAAACTATGAGCTCCTATGGGACAGACTTTAAGGATTGGATTTTATAGGCAGGTAAATAGTATTATAGGTATAGAGGGCTCATGCATAGGTTACAAAAAATTACATGTACAACTACATGTACAAGTGCATCTGATGTTGATTGTCATTTGTCACAAGATGGCTTGATGTTATTTAGCCACATGATATATGTTCCATAAGATAGTGATATGGAGAAGGAAAGAAGAAAGTATTGATGGAGTTTTGTGAAAAACCATATCCAAGTCAACCAGGATATCATAAGACATTTACCACAGTAAATAAATTATATTACTGGTTGAATTTGAAGAGAGATGTGCTAGAGTTTGTGGCTAGATGTTTGGATATTCAGAAGGTAAAGGTAGAGCATAGGAATCTAGATGGACCGCTATCGATTGCGATTCCAGAGTGGAAATCAGAGGTCGTTTACATGTGTTTCATCGCAGGCTTTCATAGGACATCGAAACAACATGATTCCATGATGGTTGTTGTGGGCAAGTGGACTAAGGTAGCACACCTCATTCCACTAAAGGATATGTTTTCAGCTAGTGATGTGGCACATTTGTTCATCAATGATGTAGTTAGATTATATGGTATTCCAAATAATATTGTGTTAGAAACAGATGAAAATTTAACTTCCATGTTTTGGAAGGAGTTGTTTCCATGTTTGGGCGCCAAGTTGGCCTTCAACATAGCTTATCATCACCAAACATATGGACAGACTAAGAGTGCCAAGATGATATTGGAGGACATGTTGAGGATGTATGTGATGCATCACCAAAGTAGATGGGAGGGGTACCTTCCATTGGTAGATTTTTCTTATAACAATGGTTACCAAGTGTCACTAAGGATGAGTCTATTTGAGGCATTTTATGGGCGAAGTTGTAATACTCCTATAAATTTGAGTGAGCCAGTGAATAAGGTATTGATTGGACGAGACATTTTAGTAGAAATGGAACAAGAAATTTAGCTAATCAAGAAGAATATAAAGGTAGAATAGGATATACACAAAATTTATGTAGATAGAAATAGGTTTTTTAAAGGAGTTTCAGGTTCGGGAACATGTGTGCTAAAATGTCTCATCCAATCAATACCTTATTCACCGACTCACTCTAATTGATGGGAGTATAACATCTTCACCCATAAAACGCATCAAATAGACTCATCCTTAGTGACTCTTGGTAACCACTATTATAAGAAAAATATACCAATGGAAGGTACCAATTATATCTTGTTCCGTTTCTACTAAAATGTCTCGTCCAATCAATACCTTATTCACCACCTCACTCTAATTGATGGGAGTATTACAACTTCACCCATAAAACACCTTAAATACACTCATCCTTAGTGACTCTTAGTGACCACTATTATAAGAAACATCTACCAATGGAAGGTACATTGGATCATGTTATAAGAATATATCCTTGCAAATTGGATCATGTACCAAGTTGGCACCTCAATTTTGTGGACCTTTCAAGATTCTTGAAAGGATTGGGCCACTACGCTATAGACTTGCACTATCTCTAAAAGTGAAATTCCATCATACTTTCAATGTGTTATTTCTTAAGAATTATTTTAAGTATGTTGATCATGTTCTGGACTACTCCATATTGTAGGTGGAACCAAATGGAGAATTCCAACCTGAACCTCAATGTATATTATAGATATAGGTGTTCATGCTCTGGAATCAAAAAATAAAGCAATTTAAAGTGTTGTGGAAGAACTTTGGGCCCCATGAAGCTACATGGGATATGATAGATCATATTTGGGATATGTATCATTCATTGTTTAAAAATGGAGGAAAAGCAGTTTTGGTATATTATTTGGCATACGTTTTGTTGTGACGGTTTGGTATGTGTACATATGTATATGGGTGTAAGTACCACTATGATTTGTGTTATAAATATCCAAGAAGTGGTATGTATGTCATGTCATTATGATTGTTATGTTGTTATGTTGTCATGTTGGTTACTTCTCAGAAGGTTGATCATTGTAAATACTACAACGATCTATGTTATAAAGCTCCATGGGCAGTATGTTTTGTTTACAACAATATTTTTAGTTTTAGGTGTCCTTGAAAAATGATGATGGTGTTATCCCAAAGGAAAGGGTTTTATAACAACCCTAGTGAAAATTCCATGCAATAAAAGTTAAGAAAAGAAAAATAATAATCATGGTTATGGGACACTTGTTCCAAGCTAAATTTTTGGAAAAACATTCTAGTGTGGGTGTTCATTTGGTTTATTGCGGATATTGGGATTGGAAAAGGAAATTGCAAAGGATTTGGAAAGGAAAAATGACAGTTTAAGAAATTTATTTATGAAAATAAAGGAGAATAGGAGAAAAGGAAGGTGAAAGGTCACAGGTTCATGTGAGAAGGAAAGTGAATAAAATAGAGGCTTAATTGATAAAAAGGCTTATGAGGATCAATTGGTACCTTTTATCAGTTCAGTTTTGGAGCTCCCTCTCTATTCTCTCTCTCTCTCTCACTTTTGGACACTTATATTTTTCTTGGAGCACATCAAAATTGGATCAGGAAAGGAAAATGACTCAATTAGGAAGAAAATATAAAGCAAGGAAGAGTAGGATGCAGGAGCTACAACAGGTTTAATTAGATGTATCGATTCGCATGTGTGATTTCCTTGCTAGATTTTGTATGCATGGTTTTGCATCAAGGAAAATTTTAAGGATGGAAATTTATCTTAAAGATTTAAAACCTTGGCAAATCTTACTAATCCACAATATGAAAAATATAAAATATTTGGTGATATTTTAGTAAAAATATTCAAACTTCTAAATATTTTATATAGTCTCTATAAATTTTTGGCGATTTTTAAGGTGAAATTTTTTTTTCTTATAAAATTTGGGTGAATCATTTTTAGGAAAAATTGGGAATTGGAGAATCTTTTTTTTGGAAAAATCATGGAAAGTTAGCCCATATGCGAATATTAGCCCATAAAATTTTCCATGTTTTGCATGTGAGGTCTTGGTTCTCTTCCTATAATTGGCATGGTTTTTTCCAAGTGTGGCAATGTTCATTAATATTTCCTTTGCAATTATGGATAACTACAGTGTGATGGGGTTCTCATGTCTTAGTTGACCTAGATTTCTGAATAGATTTAAAACTATTTGAGGTGGATATCTAAATGAAAAAACACATGGCATAATGGTCCCTAAACTGGATAGTGGACTGTGGTAAATCCATTGGCCTAGTAACCCCTGAATTGAACTATGGGTTATGGTAAATCTAAGCATTCTATGGCTCGATGGGCCTAGGAATTCTGGAGATGAGTAGAGGGATATACCTTAAATCATACAAGTGGTTACCCTTGATAAGGCCTAGGAATCGTTTCTGGTGAATTGAGAGATATACAATAAAGCTTAGAGGGTCATGTCTCAGTAAACACCTAGGGATACCTCGATCACATTGTGGATTTTTGTAAAGCCTAGAGACTAGGACAAATGAAAATTCCTCACGGTGTAGGTGGATAAATCTGGTGGAATTCATGATTTTCTATGGCTTAGCGATCCAGTGAGGATTGTGTTAAAGCCATCTTTTATTGATGAGGGTGAGGTGGTTTAGCCTAAGGAATCCCTAGTTGATTATTTTGGATTCAGTCCCACATTCATACTTGGAATATGGCATGGGGTTATTGACTAAAGGGATATTTGGATCAACCAATTTTTCGTCTAGTGGTACGTGGTAGTCCCAAATCATGCTGTTTTTTTGGTTCATGAATACGTGTTCCCTTATTTTTTATTTTATGTGGAAATGTACTAGATTCTATGTAACATTTATCCCTGTTGTATCCTCAATATTGATGTTCCTTATATGTTGGTTATGAATCTATTTTATGACACTGAAAATGTATCGGTCTCATCATTTTTTGATTGTAAATGAATGACAAATTATTATATGACCTAATATATGATAATGCAACTAATGATAAACAACATCAGTGCTTCCTAGCGATTCTTAGATAATTATGAGACCTGTATGCTCAGATAGTGACTTGAGCTCTGATCATGAAAATATTGCACAAAAATTGGGGTTACAGGCTCAAAACTACTTATAAAAGTCCCTACTCACACGCATAACCATGCTGTGCTAGAAAATTGAGGTTTCGAGTAACACTCTTTCCCATATCAAGGGAGAAAATCTGGGATTGATGCATTAAAAGGTTAGTTTGATTCGGGGGCTAGCCTAATTGAAGGTTTCGATGGCTCTTAGATGTCCTCTTGCACGCGAAGAAGGTTTTTTTATGGTGTTTTATCGGTTCCACTTCCTTGAGGTGACCTATAAGGTTGAATCAAATCATAGTATCCTCTCATCACATGTTTACCTTTGTTGGGCATTTACTTGGGTAGATGTGTGAGGAGCGTGTTACATAAATTTTTTTATACAAGAAAATATAATGTGTCTATGCAAAGAAACAAAAGGAATAATGGAAATTTGTTGACGAAAGACACCAACATTAGTGATGGATTTAAAAATCTTATATTTTTTGTTTCTGGTATTGCATTGTCTACAAAAAATTATGACGTGAAATATTGGTTCATTGATTCTTCTCCATCACTTCATGTGGCTTGTAAGTATGATTGTTTTAATGAATATTATGAGAACAATGGTGGAACATATTTTTTTCTACGAGATAACATATCCCTTAAAGTTCATTGTGATGGAGTAGTAGGTGTGAATTTTCCTAATGGAGAAGAGAGACTTATCCAGAATGTAATGTATGTTACTGATATCAAAAGGAATTTAATTTTTTTTTCTATTATTGTTGGCCAAAATTTTAAAGTGGAATTTTTAAAATAAAAATGTGTTGCTAAAAAAATTAAATATCATTACAAGATTATTTCCACAGGTACCAGAGTTGGAAGGTTGTATACGTTTGATGTGACTAGGACAAGTCACCAATCGTTGGCATCGACAAGAATGTCAATAGTAGAGTTATTGCATCAAAGGTATGGCCATATGAATCAAAATAATTTAATTTTACTTCAAAAGAAAAAAAATGGTTGAGGACCCTTATTGTTATGGATAATGATCACGTGGAATGACACGCATGTGTACCTGTCAATCAACATAGACAGGAATTTCATTTACATAAAGAAGATAGACAAAGGGAAATACTTGAATGATTCATATTGATGTATGTGTACCTATCAAAACTAAATATCCTAGTGGAGCATGGTATTTTATTATTTTTGATGACGATATATCTAGGTATACATGGTTCTATTTCATAAGAAAGAATATTGATGTTTTTTATTAATTTAAAGTGTTCAAGAGTATGGTGGAAAAACTAACTGGAAAGCATATCAAAATTATCAGATATGATCTTGGGAAAGAATATAAATAAAGACAGTTTAGCAAATATTCTAAAAGAAATAGTATTATACAACAATTTGCAGTGCCACATACACCCACGAAAAATGGAGTTGTTGAGAGGAAAAACATAACACTAGTAGAATGTGCATGCAATATTTTTCAAGGAAAAAATATTTCTATTGTTTTTTATGTTGAAGCCATTAATACTACTGTTTATTTGAAAAATATGAGTCCAAGAAAATTTTTAATCTTAAAACAAATTTTTAATCATTTTATGGGTATAAACCAAAAGTGAGTCATTTAAGAGTTTTTGGCTGCAAGGAATTTCCTCATATTCCAAAATATGAAAGAAGAAAACATGATTCAAATCACTTAAGTGTGTGTTTATTGGTTAATGTGATCATAAAAAAAAAATACAAGTTGTTTGATCCTAGTTCCCATAGATTTCTTGCAAGTAGGGATGTGATGTTTCATGAGAATGCAAATGAAGGTGATAAAATGAATAATATTAGTGTGTGTCATGATAATGATGATTATGCCAAACTAGATACAAGTGTTGAACATGAATAGGAACAAGCAAAATAAAATGTACCTATTCAAGAGAAAGGGGCATATAAACTCCACAATGTAGAAAGAAAGATGAAAATAGTCAAACTCCAATAAGGTCATGATGTCAAAGTCATACACCTATAAGGTATACATATTATACCTTAATGTCTCTTGTAAAGAATGTTGTAGAAACGTCAGGTTATGAAGAGGCCATAGGATATAAATAATAGAGAAATGTAACGAATGAATAATATAACTTTATAATGAAAAATGATAAATTGGAATTAACAAAAGTTCCTAAAACTAATGTTCCCATAGGATGCAAATGGTTGTACAAATCCAAGTTTAATGTTGATGGAAGTATTCATAAGTATAAATATAGATTGGTTGGAAAAGGTTATTCACGAAAAGAGTGAATTGATTATGAAGATACTTTTGCATATGTAGCTAATATTAACAAAATTATAATCATGATTGCATTAACAATAGAACATAATTGGAAAATGCATCGGTTAGATGTGGAATCTGATTTTTTAAATGTTGAGTTAAAAGAAGAAGCTTTTTTGGTTCAATGTCAAGGGTTACAAAAAAGGGATAGGAGCATCTTGTCTGCAGGTTTAATAAAGTTTTATTTGGTTTGAAACAAGCACCAAGTTCTTGTTATGTGAGAATTGATTATTTATTTTATAACAACAAAGAATGATCCTAGTATATACATCAAGAAAGATGAAGATGGGAATTTCTCTTTGACATATGTATATGTTTATGATCCTATCATAATAGGAAATAGGGTTTATGGAAGGAATTAAATTCCTTTGTGATAGTTATTTGAGATGAAGGATGTTGGTTAATTTCCTTTCTCTTCAGGTCTTGAAGTTTGGAGGGCATTTTCTAAATCACTAATCATTCAAAGAAAATATATAAGGGATATCCTTAAAAGGTTCAATACAGTTGAATGAAATGAAATATCTACTCCTTTGGAGCAAAATGTTAAATTGTGAAATGATGATGGAACCAAAGATGTGATGGTACTTTGTATCATCAACTAGTAGGAATTGTGAACTATCTCAGTACTACCAAGTTGAATATATCATATTTTGTTAGAATACATAGTGATTTCATGGCTAAGCCTTCTGAAAACAACTCGAATGCAACAAAAAAAGTCCTTCGATGTCTCAAAGGAAACCTTAATTTTAGTATTATTTATACTAATGAATTTGATGTTGAGTTGGAAGGTTATTCTGATTTGACTAGGATGGAAATCTAGATGACATGAAATCTAGTACTGGATACATGTTCAATATAGGTTTAGGAGCAATATCATGGAGTAGTAAGAAACAACTAATTGTTTCATTTTCATCGATTGAAGTTTAGTATAAAGCATTAATTATTGCTATCTTTGAAGAAATATGGCTCATAATGATACTTTAATATGTTGGAGAAACACAACAAGCACCTATAGTAATCAATATATATGACAATCAAAGCACTATAAATTGGCAAACAATCATGCATATCTTTCAAAGTCGAAGAATATAGAAAAACACCATAATTTTGTAATGCAATCAAAATAAATTGACTTAACATATTCTAATACAAAGAAAAACGTGACTAATTTATTTAACATGCATCTTGGAAAGACTAAATTTGAAATTTGTAGAAATAAGTTGGGTGTTCTAGGAAATCCAAATTATGTTGCAAGCCTAAGTAAAACTTGAACCAAAAATAATGTTAACATATAAGTGATGATTAAAGGGAGGTTTCAAAATAATAAGCATGACGATTGTTCACATGATGGCAAACTACAAGATACGAGTGTTCTATAGCCAACGATGAACTGTTGGTCGGATATAAATAATAGTCGGGAGGAGTGTAGAATATGCAGCTACCTTTATGTATAAATTTCAATCACTGGAATTCAATATATAAGTTTTTGTGTTGAGTGTTATCTATGGTAGTTATTGCAACAACCGAAATCTCGCTTGTATATTATCTGATATTGTTTTGTGATTGTGATTTTTAGGTTCAATTAAAAAACTAATAACCTGAGGAAGAGTATAACTACCCGGAGGAATGGCCCGGTTTCCGTCACCGGTTGGAAAACCTTCCGGCTCCGGCCGGCCAATCCTCCAACACCGATACCTCTGACATAATCTATGCCCATGGGTGACGTGACAACCCTCCGATACCGATGTACTTGATCGTACTCCGTCGTTGCCACCAAAAAATAGGAATACGAGGGTATACAATACCATGTACGTTGGAAATTTGAAATTTGGAAAGCCCGCTAGAAATTTGAAATTTGAATCTATATGACCGCTCAATGCATATTTTTTTCAGCTGCTTTGTTCATGTCTTCAACTATCGAAGGCCATTTTGGTGGTGAACGAATTCGCATGGAAGTCATTGGACCTGCGAGAAGTGATATGAGCGACGCTGACATTTATGCTACTTGCAAATGCCCAGGCCTCCCTGAGCAGGTTTTTAAACCTAATGAATGGGAAGGGAAGCCGTGGCCAGAAACAGAGCGAGTTATGCAGGACAAGAGGATTCTTGGACCAAGATCAAGATTGGGTTGTCAATCCATGGTGACAGGTAAATCCTCACACATCTTCTCACATAGAATGCTTCTGTCATCATGCCTTTAAACTAATAGCAGGAAGAAGGAATCCACTCTAGAACCTTTAGCCGTTGTTTTATTCCGAGAGCGATGACTTCAGAGTTTGCACTCGTAGGAAATGTCATTGCAAGTATAGAAGAAGATGGGTATTGCTCCAATGACAAGTTAATTAGCAGAATGTTTGTACAGGAATATAAATTCTTGGAAAATTTGGTGGCTAACATCATGCAAAATGCCTGTGCAATGGATTTTTCGGCTTTCAGAAAAGCCCAATCCATTATGGATAAATATCAGGAACAGAGTTTCTCCTTTAATGCACATTTTTCACATCAAAACAATTGAACCAGAGATTGAATCCAGGGACATTCTTGAGTGGATCAAACAGCTATGCATACTCATGTATACTTTGGTCACCAGTGATTACAAGTCTGCGCTTACATGGTTGTTTTGAAGTTTTCCCTCTCCCGGTGTCGGATTTGGAGCTTGCAGTGTCTCTGTTGGAGAAATGCCACCACACGTGAAAATGGTTTTGGGCAATATCAAATAAGCATCTCTGTATATGATTTTTTTTTTAATTATCTTTACATACTACTTTAAAAGTAGAAGCAATGTATTTCAGCATTACCAGTCATGTGGACATGGTTAAAAGTTTTGGATATGCTAGGTAAAAAATATATTAAGGTTAAACCAAAAATCTATATCCGTTTTCATAGAGTGTTTTTTTATGCCAACCAAAAAATATAACTATACATATTGTGTTATTTTCTCATTCTCATTCTATCGTTTTATTTCTCATTATCGTTTTCTATCATAATGTTCTCACATTGTAATAATATATGGACGATTTTGTGAATAAATATAATTTTTGTGGTTAACTATATTGTTATTTTAATTATATAATTTTGATACAAAAGTTTAGAGTAATGTTATGATCTTCTATGAGGCTGGATTGTTTAATGCTTTTTTTGAAAAATGGTTTTTTTTTTTAATTATAAAATAGATTTAAAAAAAAATTAAATTGAAAAACATTTAAATATTTTTAAATATTATTCTTTTGATTTATTGAATACTTAACCAATAATATGAATATTATATGTTTAAAAAGTTTTGGAAATAATTTTTTTTTAATTTTAATGTATATTTAAAAAGTTTTGGAAACCATTTTTTTTTTTAAATATGTTAAAGGATATTTATAGTATTATAAATGATTTGAAAATGAAAATTATTTTCTATTAAAAAAAAATCATTTATTTGGAAAATTTTAAAATTTAATTATTTCAAAAGTATTAACTTTTTGTTTTTTAATTTTTTTAATAAATAAAACAAAATATTATATTATATAAAAAATAGTAATAAAATAAATTTCTCAACTTAAGTCCTTTAAATTTAGAGATGTTTGGTAATCCTTCTTAAGTTTGAATAGAGTATGATAGATAAGTACTAGAATATCTTTTATCTAATTTAAATTTTGGAAAAGATAATGTATAAATAGTTTTTATAATTTTATAAGGAAAAAACAAAAGTTATATTTATTTTAAAAATGAAAGCAAGGATAAAACATGTTTAAGAGAAATTAATTTCAAAATTATATCAGTTTTTGTTAGTGTATTACTAATGCCAAAACCAAGATCAAGCCAATAGGAAAAAAAATTATTTTCAAGCTAGGGTGTTCCAAAATCAAGCAAGCATGGGGAAAGTGAAAATCAAGCGAGTGAGAAGAAGTTTCAATCGAACAAGAACAAAATTATTATGGCAAGAAATTAAAAAATAAAAAATTAATCATAATAACTAAAGAAAATAAATTAAATATTAGATAAATGTTAATTAAAAATAGAATTAATGAAAATTCATAATAACTAAAATGTAATTATTTAAAAAATAAATTATATATTAAACAAATAAAAATTAAATACAAAACAATTATTAATTAAAATTTAAATAACGTAAAGACTGGCACGATGGATGTGACAGGGGCTTGACTGTTGTTTCTGCAGAACTTGCCAACGCTCTTCTTTACCTTTCACTCTAGGCTCATGGTTAGTTGGCAGATGTACGGTGATTAATTCTTCAGCTAACAGTACGGATCTTTTCCCTTTATGCGTTTTTTGTTACTCTCAGCGGAGTTTAGGAGCTAGGGTTTCTTTGGCTAAGCGGCTTTTGCGCCTTCCTGGTGTCGCCATAAGAGGGTTAGTCAGCGGTTACAATGGGTTTCGCCAGTGTCTCGATGGAGCTAGAACCCTCTCCTGAAGACCTTCTTACCTGCTGGGTGCTTGAAATCTCAGAGAAAAACCTTGAACTCTTTTTTCCCAACCTGATTGTTTCTCACGACCTTATAGCTGAGGCGGCTTTGGGAGGTTTGTCGCAAGGGGTTGGATTGTTAGGTGAAACCCTTGTCAGTTCCAGGAGTAGGCATCATCTTCTCGGTCCATCGCATCTGAGCAGTGGACGCCCTCAGACTTCAGAAGCAGGTTTCAAAGCAGCGATCATCCCAGATAGGTCTTTGCCTCTGTCCGCGCCTCAAGTTAACTACGCTCCCTTTGTTTCTACAAGAGGCCTAGAAGATATTGTGGGTTGTAGTGGTTTTTAGTTTTTGTCGGGCCCCCATCTACCTGGGGTTGACACCCCTGTGGGCCTTTCTCCTTTGGGCAAACCTCCTCATGAGGTTTCGGTGGGATTGTGTTTTCCTAGGTTTGAGCAAGTACTTTCGAAGGCTGTCCCTCTAGGGGTGGCTGAGGGTCTAGCACCAGTAGTGCAGAATGAAGGCGGGTTGCCCTTTCCTGTGAGGAATGGGGTTTTAGCCCCCTGCGATTAGTCAAGGGTCTCCTCGAACGAGGCGGTTGATCTACCATCGAAATCATCAGCCTCAGAAAATCAGGAGCGTCCCCCTCGTTTCGAAGTTGCATCCGGGGCCTGTGCCCAGTCGGGCCTAAGTAAGGAATGAGTGCCTCCTAGATCCCTTGAGGATCTCAGACAGCTCTTGCTCGAGTCTATAGGGGCGGATTTTCCCATAACAAACCCCGTGGTAGAAGAGGTGGGTTTTCAAGAAAGCTGTGGGAGAGAAGCGGAAAAAATCTAAATCCATCAAGTCGAAGGAAGTTCGACCAAAATCTCTGCTGGGTGTGGACATTGGCATTGAGAAAGCCATGGAATTATCTGAGACTATGATTGTTGGAAGAGTAAGGGGCCAGAAGTATTCGACAGATTATATCACTGACTGGGCTCTATCAATGTGGAAAGAATCTCCAGGCATGCCTGTAGAAATTTCAATCCTTGTAAGAGGCTAGTTCTGTATCACTTTTGATAGAAAATAACAAGTAGATTGGGTTCTCGAAAGAAACTGGATTTTTGGAAAGAGACCCATTCTTTTCAGAAGATGGACTCCCCTGTTCGATGCTCAAAAGGAAAAAATGGTGAAATCTCCGGTATGGGTCAAGCTCCCTGGTCTTCCTCTGTAGTTCTGGACTGACTTTGTTTTTATCTCTATAGGCAACACTCTGGGAAATGTTTTGGAAGCTGATAAGTCATATATTCAAACCAGGGATAGGAGTGTGGCCCGTATCCTGGTGAGTTTGAATCCTAGGGAAGGTCTTGCGGATGCAATGACTCTCTATTACCAAGACTTGGAGTTTTTGTAGACTCTTCACTATGAGAACCCTCCCTTTCGATGCAATAGATGTCATAAGACTGGCCATCTGGCGAAGGAGTGTTTGCCTGGTCACCGTCGTAGACGCAGGTAGAAAAATCAGTACAAGAAGGAGAAAGTCATTTTCTTAGATCTGGATGAGTCCCCCAAGGAAGCAGAGCCTAGTCCTATGGTACAGGAGGCTCCCCCTCCCCCTAAGGTGAACACGGAACAGGACAAGGAGGCAGCAGCAGTCCCTTCCTCCTCCCCTCTTGAGGATCTGGCAGACTCCCTCGTTCCCCTACAAGTTGCTAAACTAGTTGGGGTGTCTCAGGTGGCTATGTCTTCCTCTAATCCTCTCTCGTTTCAGTCCTTTGCTTGTTTTTCTTTATCTGAATTTTCAGAGCCTGGTCCCTCCAGGCAGATTTTAAATGACCTATCAGCTTTGAATATTTCTCTGTCGTCCTTTGATAGTGTTATCCTTTCTATTCTCGACCCTCCTGATCTTTCATCCTCCCAAGTTGTTGGTGTTCCCCAGCCCCCCAGTTCTCGGGCCACTTCTTCTGACTCGCTCCCTTATAACTTCAGACCTCGGGCAAACAGGGTTGGGTCTGGCCTGGCAGTAGGTGGTCTTGCTCCGAATCCTGTAGTGATGGGGGCCAGAAAATGACAAGCAGAAAATCAAACCTCTCCAAAGCTCAATCGAAAGTTGTTGTGGATATTGCTGATGGTAAACAGATGTCTCTTACCGGGGTGCTTAGAGCAGAGTGACCACCCCCTGAAGGTGTGCCATGATTTTCCTTTCTTTTAACTGTAGAGGCTTAGCTAGCCAGCCAAAAAAGATAGCTTTTAAAGAACTTGTACGTTCTCAAAATCCGGATATTGTTTTGCTTCAGGAAAATTTGGGGAAATGGGATGATGTAATCAGTTCTATTTCCAAACTTCTGCCTGATTGGACTTTTTTTTCCCTCGACGCAGTAGGGAGATCAGGGGATGTGGTAACTGGTTTTAATCCTAAGAAGTTTAAATATGTTTCTTCCTGGGGTTCTGTGAATGTTCTGGCCTTGGAGCTTTTCTCCAGTGAGCTCAACCTTACCTTTCTCTCCATAAATATCTATGGGCCTTGTGTAGACAGAGAGCATTTCTGGACCTCTGTCTTCAGTTCCTCCTGGCTTTCTCATCCCAACATAATTGGTGGAGACTTGAACTTTTCTTAGGGGGAAGCGGAGTCCTGGGTAGCCTCGGCTAGAGCTTATCCGTTAATTGATTTCTTTAGGAATCATCTAGCCCTATCCCATCTGGTGGATATTCCCCTCCTGAAGTTGCGACCTACATGGAGAAACAGAAGAATTGGCAGGACTGGGTGGGTAAGAATATTGATCGTTTCTTGTTATGCGAAGACTTGGTGGAAAAACTCATGATCTATCGGCATTGGGTAGGTGAAGGAGGTGTCTCGGACCATTTTCCTATTCTCCTGGAAATTAAAGGTGATGGCAAAAAACCAGGAATCCCCTTCAGATTTAACTCATCCTTGCTCAAGGATGACTCGTACAATGTACTCTTTACAGCTACTTGCGAGAAAGATACCCATTAGGGGAATTTTGAGGTCTAAAATGGGCCTCCTAAGAAAAATGTACAACAAAATTAAAATTTATAACAACCAATAGGATTCAAGATGATGATGTCAACCATGGGGGATGATTCACCATTTTTTAAATAAAAGGGTAAAAATATTAAAAAATAATAAAATAATAAAACTACTTTTTCAACTCGTATTTTCAACTTATCTCCCAAAATTTTTACTCAAATTTCGAGTGGGAGTAGTCGTTGGATGAAAAATTTAATTCCTCATCCAAGGAGTACCCATGTTGCATACTTTCGATGAACTCTACTACATGAAAAATGAGAAATACATAAAAAACGTGATTGTAATCACGTTTTTTTATGTATTTCTCATTTTTCATGTAGTAGGACCCATAGAAAGTATGCAACATGGGTACTCCTTGGATGGGGAATTAAATTCCGCATCCAATGAGTACTTCCGCTCGAAATTTGAGTAAAAACTTTAGGAGATAAGTTGAAAATATGAGTTGAAAAAGTAGTTTTTTCATTTTTCCCTCTAAAATTTGATGATGTCATCAAATCTTATTTGATTTTTTCCACTATTATTTTATAATTTCCTTAGGAGGCCCATTTTAGACCTCAAAATTACCCTAATGTTTAGCTTTGAAATATCAAGGAGTGCTTTTCTTATGAACAATCTGAAGAAAATGAAAGCAGCTTCCAAAGCATGGGCTGCCCAAAAAAAGGGGAAAGAAGAAGAGGAGCTTAAGAAGGTCAATTCAGAGCTTGCTCTTATGGAAGATCCTGAAGGGGGTGGATATGCTTCTGCTGAATCGAGGGCAATAATTAAGGAGCTGGAGGCCACCAGGAAAAGCATTCTTCATCTTAGGGAAGAAAGCTGGCATTTGAAAAGCAAAGCGATCTCGCTTCAAGCGGGAGACGAGAATACCAAATTCTTTCAAAACTATGCAAAAGGTCGGAAGCTTGCAAACACAATTTGGGAAATTCCTAAGGATAATGGTGAACAGGCATCTTCTTTTGAGGATCTGGCTTCCTTGGGTATTCGTTAATTTAAAGACCTTTTCAAAGCCCTGGCTAAAGTTTCCATAGCAGAAGTTATCAGAGTAGCCCATTTATTTCCTAGATTCATTGATGAAGAACGAAATGAGGTTATCATGGCTCCTGTTACGAAACAAGAAATAGAGGACATTCTCAAAGGAATGCAAAGGGACAAAATTCCAGGTCCGGATGGATGGACTTCAACACTTTTTTTATGTTTTAGGTGATGACCTGGTAGCCGTAGTAGAAGAATCCAGAGTCTCGGGAACCATTTCCCCCCCTTTCAACTCGACTTTCCTCACCTTGATACCAAAATATGATCTGCCTAACTCCTTTGCTGACTTCCGGCCCATTTCTCTCTGCACTTGTGTTTTCAAAATAATTGCTAAAGTCATAGCTTCTAGGATAAATCCTTTCCTTTCCAGTCACATCTCCCCTAAACAATTTGGGTTCCTGAATGGTAGACAAATCCATGAAGTTGTTGGTGTTGCTCAAGAAACTCTTCACAGTTTGAAGAGAAGTGGAAGAAAAGGGGCTATTATAAAGATTGATTTGTCTAAAGCTTATGATAGATTTAGTTGGATGTATCTGCGCCTTTTTCTCACTCACCTTGGTTTTAGATTTGATTTTTTTAGATGGATTATGAGCTTTGTAACCTCTACTGCTATTGCCTTATTGATTAATGGTGATGCAACCACTTTTTTCAACCCTGAACGTGGCCTCAGGCAGGTTTTTCCTTTATCTCCACTTCTATTCCTCCTGGCAGTGGAAGGGTTAAGCTTAATGATACATAAAGCCAAAAGGCAGGGAAACTTTAAAGGCATTGAAGTGGTGCAAAATCTCTGGATTACCCACCTCCTTTGCATGGATGACATTTTGTTGTTTGTCAATGGGAGTATGGAGGATTGTCGTGTTTTAAAAAATCTTTTGGAACTCTTCCTAAAAGCTACAGGTCTTCAAATCAATGAAAAAAAGTCGACTCTTACTCCCTCTAGTATTTCTGTTGAAGAAATTGGAAGAGTTAGAAGCTTTTTGAATTTTGAAGTCTAATCCTTGCAGGACAACTTTAAGTACTTGGGATTTTATCTCAAACCTGACAACTACCGAATTCGTGACTAGAAGTGGCTGCTTGCAAAAATTGAAAAAAGGCTTAATCATTGGAGTTTCAGGTGGCTCTCGAGGGTAGGTAGACTGGTCCTAATTAAGTCAGTGTTGATGGCCATTCCGGTTTATTGGGCCAGCCTCTCTTGGGTCCCGAAAGGCATCTTGACCTCAATCGATAAACTGTGCAGTAAATTCCTTTGGGCAGGGTAAAAACTGGAACATGTCAGCCCATGGGTTGCTTGCGACAAAATCACTAGACCCAAGGAATGGGGAGGTTGGGGGATTAAAAATATGTCTTCCTTTGCAAAATCCCTTGCACCTAAGCTTGCTTGGCGTTTGATCACTACAGATTCTCTTTGGGTGTCGGTCATCAAAAGGAAATATATTAACCAATTTTCTGTTCTGGATTGGATTCGCTCTCCAGTCAAGTCCTCAAAAAATGCTTCTGTTGTTTGGAAAGCTATTGTGGCATCAATTTAGACAATTGAGCAAGGATTGGCTTGGAATGTAGGAGATGGAACTCAAGTCCGACTAGTTTGCGATCTATGGGTTGGCTGCTCTGATAGATTCTCTCTCTCCCCGACTCTGGTATTTTTTCTTAACGAAATAGGCTTTTATACCCTGAACCAGGTAGCTGACCCTAGATCAACCTCCCTTGTGAAACAAGGCTAGATCTTAGGCATGGAACTGCATTTGGATGAATGGAACCGTTATGTATCAGCCTTACTATTTTCTTCCGTTCGGATTTCAGATTCAAGAGATGAATTGCACTGGGTTCATGCACAGATAGGTTTTTACTCTCCAAAATCGGGTTATAAATGGCTGATGTCCCAAGTGGTGAGGGGGGCCTCGAGCTGGTGGTACAAACCAATCTGGAAGCTGAAATGCCCAACCAAGACCAGACTTTTCTTTTGGTGCATCCTTTAGAATAAAGTGCCAACGTGGGAATTCCTTTAAAATAGGGGAAAATCAGGTCCGAGTTGGTGTCCCCTCTGTAAGTCAGATGAAGAAACTGCTCTCCACCTCTTCCTTCAATGTCCTTTTAATTCCAGCCTCTGGGTAGAAACTTTAAGACTAATCAATATTCCTTTTAGCTTGCGTGGTGATGACTTTATTCAAGCTTGAAACCAGTGGTGGCAGGAGGTTCCAAATGATAAAGACAGATCCATCCCTCTTGCCATAGTGTGGGGAACTTGGATTGCTCGTAACATGGGTATTTTTAATGAGAAGTCCTTTCCTATTGTCAGATTGGCAGCAGAAGGAGCTGCCATCTACAACAACATTCCTACTTCTTCAAGACATGGTCCCCCTCAAAACATTCAACTTGAAGTTATAAATGACTCAATCCCGTGGGCCTTCTTTGATGGGGCCTCTGAGTTAAATGGCTCATGTGGCACTGGTTTATTTATTCACCTCTCTCATGCTATATCCTTTCGTGCTTTGGTGGGCCTTGGGCAAGGGTCAAATAATTTTGCTAAACTTAAAGCCCTCCATTTTCTTCTTTGCTGGTTGATTTCAAAACATTTGAGGCAAATTCAGATTTTTGGTGATTCTAGGAATGTTCTGAACTGGTTTAATGGGACCCAGCAGTGCAAAAATTATATTTTGTTACCTTTTCTTAAGGAGATCCGTCGACTTAAATGTTTCTTCACTAAGATATCTGTTTGTCACATTTACAGGGAAAGGAACCAGGAAGCAGATTGATTATCTAAAGAAGGTACTAAGTAATATTTGGGGTCCTGGACAGTAACTGAATTGGTGAATGGGCCTGTTCATGCTAGGGAACAACTAGTTTTTGGTTAAACTCTACTGTTTTTATTTATTTTATTTACATATTTTCTCTTAAAAACTCTAAACTGCTACTTCTGTGGGCTGAGAACTGTTTTCCTTATGTAAGGAGGTTCTGGGTTCCATTTTTTATTAAAAACTTCTGATTAGGGACTGGGATATTTTCTACTGCTAGTCCCTCTTTTTGATAAAAGGAAGCTTTGGGCTTCACCTTTGCATCCTTAATCTTTCTGTTCTCATCTCTGTTTCAGTTTCATATCCGGGGGATGATGAATTAACGGAGATGCATTGGTTTCTTGAGAGGTTTTTTGCTTTTTACTGGTTGCTTTGCATCACCACAGGTCTTGTAAAGAAGTTGTTTCACCATCCCCCTTTGAAAGAAGGGAATGGCACTGTACTAAAATGCTCTGCATATGCTCTAAGACTATCTATTTCTAATAGAAAGTTTGATTTTTTTTTTTCTGTGGAATTTTTTTTTTAAATAATGTAAATTATTTAATTAATAACTAAAATAAAAATATTAAACTAAAACCTACACTACTCACCTACCATATACCATACATAAACTACCATCTCCTCACAAGAAAAATTTCGTTAAAACTAGAAATTGCCCCTAAAGGTGCAAAGATACACCGAAGGAATAGAACATGCCTATGATGTTACTGATAAGTTGAAAAATGGAGCACACTTCATTCTAATGAAGTATATGAATTCAACTAGTGAGGTAGCTCAAGTTCTCATTGGGGAGATAGGGAGATTCCTTGGTATTCCTAGGAAGATTGTGTCACAGAGAGATGCCATGTTCACTTCCAGGTTTTGGAAGGAGTTTTTGGGAACAAAATTATCTTTTAGGAAAACTTAGCTTCTGCAGACAGATGGAAAGACAAAGAGGCTCAACAAGATTCTGGAGTACATGTTGAGGATGTACGATTGATGTATGTGAATTATGTTGCCAGAGAGGAATCATTTCCCTTATGAGGGTATTCTATATAACATTCATGATTAGGCATGCCTAGGTTTCATGAACCACTGCAATGTCTTTGATAGCCAAGATTACTTCAAGCCCAAAAATGAGGACAAACGGGTTCCAAAGCATGCAATTCGACTGTAAAATTTTCACGGGAATGGATTCACTACCATGAGAAAACCTCCCCAAGACGCAAGGTCCAGGAAATCCCACATGAAGCAGGATATTTAGGGAAATACCATATATAAAGGAGTATACTTCCCCTTCAATTGAGAATGAAAATAGAATATTGGAGCTTCATATTGGTACTTTGCATTTTTTCCCAAGGAAAAAAGTGAATTTTTTATTAAGGAAATAAAAAATTACGGAGCGCATGCAGTTACGCATTCAGTAGGAATAAACTCCCCAGTAAAACCCACAATCTAGTGAAAATAATCTAGTAAAACCCACAATCTAGTGTACGACCGAGTACATCGATATCGGAAGAGTCTAACTAGGCGGAGGAATGGCCCGGTTTCCGTCACCGGTCGGAAAACCTTCCGGCTCTGGCCGGCCAATCCTCCAACACTGATACCTCTCACATAATCTATGCCCATGGGTGACGTGACAACCCTCCGATATCGATGTACTCAGTCGTACTCCGTCGTTGCCACCAGACAATAGGATTACGAGGGTATACAATACCATGTAAGCTGGAAATTTGAAATTTGGAAAGCCCGCTATAAATTTGAAATTTGATAAGCCCGCTATAAATTTGAAATTTGAATCTATATGACTGCTCAACCCATATTTTTTGCAGCTGCTTTGTTCATGTCCTCGACTATCGAAGGCCATTTTGGTGGTGAACGAATTCGCATGGAAGTCATTGACCCTGCGAGAAGTGATATGAGCGACGCTGACATTTATGCTACTTGCAAATGCCTAGTCCTCCCTAAGCAGGTTTTTAATCCTAATGAATGGGAAGGGAATCCGTGGCTAGAAACAAAGAAAGTTATGCAGGACAAGAGGATTCTTGGACCAAGATCATGATTGGGTTCCAAGCTAGGAAAAAAAATTCTTTTCAAGCTAGGGTGTTCCAAAATCAAGCAAGTGAGAAGAAGTTTCAATTGAGAAAGAACAAAATTATTATGGCAAGAAATTAAAAAATAAAAAATTAATCTTAACAATTAAAGAAAATAAATTAAATATTAAATAAATGGTAATTAAAAATAGAATTAATGAAAATTCATAATAACTAAAATGTAATTAATTAAAACATAAATTATATATTAAACAAATATTAATTAAAATTTAAATAATGTAAATTATTTAATTAATAACTAAAATAAAAATATTAAACTAAAACCTACACTACTCACTTACCATTTTCCCTACAAGAAGATCATGGTTTGGCAAAGAATGCACATGATCAAGCTCCCCTTTAGGAAGCCCTTAGGCTGGAAGATAATGCACTTGGTCAGGATGGTACTGTCCCTCGCTTTCCCTCCTCTTTATATTCTTCTCTTTCCTCTTTTTAAATTCTTTACCAAAGCCTGCTCCGTCTAGGCCTCCTTTAAGTGAGTCTACTTGTATTGAAAATATCTCTTTAGCCATGGAAAACATTATTACCTCTATCCCTACCCTTTTTATCGACAAAAACCCATATAATATTCAGCTAAGGATAAGTTATCATTGCCAGATGAGCCTATTGGGGGGTTGGGGAATATTCCGGACAAGCCTCGAAAATCTAGGGGTAGGAAGACTAATCTCTCTAAGGCACAGTTAAATATAAATTAGACATACCAGATGGGAAACACCTATAATTAAAAGGGGCATTTAGGCAGCGTAGGCCCCAATTATTGTTCCCAAATGATTAGTATGTCCTATAACTACCGTGGGTTTTCTAGAAACTAGAAAAAAAAATCCCTGGAATATCTTCTCAATCAATGCAAAACTTATGTTATCATGCTCCAAGAAACCATGCGTATGGGTGATTCTGTCTCGACCTATCTTGGGAAAATATTTCCCAACTGGTCTCTGGTGACGGTGGATGCTAGAGGAAGATCAGGAAGTCTAGCCAAAGGTCTTCATGACAGTGTATTACAATTAAAAAATTCTTCTAGTTCTAAATCAGTATTGGGGGTGTAGGTTTACTCTACCAAACTCTGTACAAATTTTACTCTCATAAACATCTATGGTCTTGTTTTGGAATAATTTATTTACAAAAGTTTATATGCAAGCTCGCCACTTGGTGGTGGGAGGAGACCTTAATTTTTCTCTAGGAATGTCTGAAACATGGGGGCCTCAAGCCCAAGTAGATCCTCTTACTGAATTTTTTCAAAACAAAATTAGAGATAGTGGTCACATCGACATAAACCTTAACAAGATTGTCCCTAATTGGATAAACAAGAGAGTGGGTGAAGATGGGGTGGCAAAAAGACTGGAACGTTTTCTTATAAATGAGGATTTTGTTAATGATAACATTGGTTGTAGGAAATGGGTGGGTTCTAGAGGGGATTCCAACCACTTCCCTATTTTGCTGGAGTTGTTTGGACCCAACAAAAAGCTTGGTTCCCCTTTCAAATTCAATTCGGGGTGGCTCAAAGATCCCAGTTTCATATCTCTAGTAAAAGATACTTTGAAACCGATGGATGGCTCTCATAATATCTCACATGGTCAGTATTTTGTGTCCAATCTAAAATCCTTGAAATCCAAAACCATTATATGGGTGAAAGAGAAAAAGTTGAAGGAGGAATCTAAATTGAATAGCATTGAGGAGGCTCTAGAAGAGATGGAATTCCCATAAGTAGACAACTATGAATTAGAGGAGAAGAGGGAGATGCTAAAAACGCTGGAGACAAAAATGATAAATATTTTAAATGACACTGAAGAACAGTAGAGACTAAAAATCTGAGCGATCTAGCTCGAGGTTGGTGATGAAAATACCAAATTCTTCCAGAATTATGCTAAGGGGAGAAAAATCACAAATACTATTTGGGAAATGAGGAGACCAGATGGAGGATTGGAAAAATCACTTAGAGATATGAATTCAATGGGAAGACATCATTTCAAAAATATTTTCAAGGCCCCATAATGGGCCTCAATTTCTAAGGTCATTCGGGGGGCTCAACTATTTCCTAGATACGTCGAGGAGGAAGAAAATGAGATGCTTATGGATCAAGTTACAAAAATAGAAGTGGAAAGTATTTTAAAGACTATGAAAAAAGATAAGAGCCCTGGGCTAGATGGGTGGACAGTGGATTTTTATCAACACTTTGTTGAACTAATTGGGGATGAAATGGTGGGGGTGATGGAGGAATCTAGGATTAGGGGGGTCATTCATGAACCTTTCAAAGCTACTTTCCTCGCCCTAATTCCAAAATCGGATACGCCAATTTCCTTTGGAGAACTCATACATATATCCATTGGTAATTGCATTTACAAAATCATTGCAAAGATTATTTCCATCTGTTTGAAGCCAATTTTGGCTTCTTAGATGGCATACAAATTCACGAAGCTATTGGGGTGGCTTAAGAAATGATGCACAACATTAAAAAAATCTAAAAGAAAAGGTCTGATTGTAAAAATCGACCTCTCAAAAGCATATGACAGGATCAGTTGGCTATATTTGTGCGCTCTATTGACACATTTTGGCTTCTGCAGTGGTTTTATTAATTGTATTATGGGATGCATAAAAACTTTGTCTTTTTTTGTTCTCATAAATGGGGTTTCTTCCCTTTTTTTCCACAACCAAAGAGGGCTCAGACAAGGATGCCCTTTATCCCCTCTCCTATTCTTACTAGCAGCATAAGGGCTAAGCCAGATACTACACTTGGCAAAGAGGAATGGTGATTTAAAAGGTTTTGAAGTAGCTACTAATCTTTTCATATCTCATTTTCTATTTGTGGATGACATTCTTCTTTTCAGCAATGGGTCTAGGGAAGAGGACAACCAGATGAAATACACTTTGGATCTGTTCGTTAAAGCTACATGTATGAGTATAAACGCACTAAAATCCTTCATCTCCTATGAAGGCTGCTCTGATGTGCATCTTGAAATAATCAAGGTCTCCCTCCCTTTTAAGTGCTTCCTATGGGGGATAACCTCAAATACTTGCACTTCTTCTTAAAACTCGACTCCTATAAAAATCAAGACTGGAATTGGTTGTTGACAAAAATAGAGAAATGAATAAACCTATGGAGATATAAATGGTTGCCTAGGGTTGGTAGGCTGGTTCTCATCAACTCTGTTCTTGTAGCCAATCTTGTTTACTGGATTACACTCACATGGGTTCCAAAATGTATTTTATCAAAAGTGAGGAAATTTTGCAGTTGTTTCCTTTGGGCTGGGACAAAGGAGGAGCATGTGACTCCCTTGGTAGCTTGGGATAAAATTTATACTCAAAAGGAATGGGGTGGTTGTGGGATAAACGAGCTTCAATCTTTTTCCGTGTCATTAGCAGCTAAATTGGGATGGAGGATCATATCTGAGGATAACCGATGGATTGCGGTGGTTCAACGTAAATATATTATCCCACTCCTTTGGAGGAATGGATTCAAAATCCTAGAAAAGAAAAAAAAAATCCATCAGTGATATGGAAATCCATCATTATTTCTTTTAAACTGGTGGACGATGGTCTGACCTAACAAGTTGGAAATGGGGAGAAGGTCGCCTTGGGCAGTGATCCTTAGGTGGGTTGCAATCAAACTTTTTCTCTCTCTCGGGGGATCTTCAATTACCTACATACAAAAGGGCTTTATTAATTGTCTGATATTGTAAAACCAGAGGAGGGTGACATACAACTAGAGCCTCAATGGGGTATTGAGTGGAGGAATTATATACAGGAGCTGAGACGCACAAATGTAAGGATTTATGAAAGGCCGAATTCCCTTCGCTGGGTACATGCTCCGTATGGTAAATATGTTCCAAAATTTGGCTATAATTTCTTGATGAACCATAGGGTAAGGGGACAACAAGTGTGGTGGCATAAATTGTTGTGGAAGCTGAAAATACTGACAAAATATAGACTCTTTTTCTGGCGTGTGCTCAGAAGCAAAATTCCAACTTGGGATAGCTTAATAAAACAAAATAAACAGGGTCCTGGTAGGTGTATCTTATGCAAGGACTCAGAGGAGACCATTAATCATATTTTTCTCTGTTGTTGTTTTTCCAAAACATTATGGGAGGCCACCCTCTCCCTTTTAGGCATCAGGACAATTTGGTATGGTACTACAATTGAATTTGCTTGGCAAAATTGTTGGAATGAGGTTCTGGATATCAACAAAATAAAATTCCTCTAATCATCACTTGGGGCCTTTGGCTTGCAAGGAACATAGGTATTTTCAAGGATTCAGTTTCATCCCCAATCTCGATCGCGACCGAATGTGTATCGATCCTTGACTTGCTACCCAAAAATGACATCTCCACGACCGTAAGAACTATCACCACTGAACATGTTAACCAGGATATCCCTTGGGCATACTTCGATGAGACATCAGATGCTAAAAACCGATGTGGATTTGGATTTTTTATTCACATAAACACAAACATATTCTTAATAGATTTTGTGGGTATATGCCCTGGCAGAAATAACTTTGCTGAATTACTCTCTTTAAGACTGCTCCTTTGCTGGCTCATAGATTTGGGAATTTTTGAGGTTCAAAGTTTTGAAGATTTGAATAATGTTATAAATTGGTTCAAAAATACTCAGAGATGTCTGAATCATGTTTTGATCCCTATCATTGAATAAATTCTACTTTTAAAGATGTCATTTGATTTTATATCTGTGTGCCATATCTATAGGGAACGAAATGCAACATCAAACCTTCTTTCTAAGGAGGGCCTTCAACAGGATTTGGATTGCTGGCGCATAATGGATTCTAAAGATGGCAGAGTCCATGTCTCAGACACAATACCCTACATCATATAAACTGCAGATGAATCTCAGATTCGAGGGTTTTTACTTTTAATATTTTTCGTTTGGATTATGGTACTTGCACTCTACATATATTCTCTAGTATCCATATTTTTGGTTTTCGTATATGTATTTATGTTGGTGGCCTCCTCCATGGGGCATACATGGTTCTATGTTGTTGAACTATATATTTCAAATGGGTTTTATTACAGTTGATTGATCTAGACTCTAGTACTTAGTGAGTTGTTTTCTCCTTTATTAGAGAGGTGTGGTATATATTTTTTAGTTTATGTCTTAGTGGTTACTGTGACAATGGCTTCCTCTAGAACTGGTTTTATTTTCACTAGACTGTGGGTTTTACTGGGGATTTTATTCCTACTGAATGCGTAACTGCATGTGCTCTGTAATTTTTTATTTCCTTAATAAAAAATTCACTTTTTTCCTTGGGAAAAAATGCAAAGTACCAACATGAAGCTCCAAAATTCTATTTTCATTCTCAATTGAAGGGGAAGTATACTCCTTTATATATGGTATTTCCCTAAATATCCTGCTTCATGTGGGATTTCCTGGACCTTGCGTCTTGGGGAGGTTTTCTCACGATAGTGAATCCATTCCCGTGAAAATTTTATAGTCGAATTGCATGCTTTGGAACCCGTTTGTCCTCATTTTTGGGCTTGAAGTAATCTTGGCTATCAAAGACATTGCAGTGGTTCATGAAACCTAGGCATGCCTAATCATGAATGTTATATAGAATACCCTCATAAGGGAAATGATTCCTCTCTGGCAACATAATTCACATACATCAATCGTACATCCTCAACATGTACTCCAGAATCTTGTTGAGCCTCTATGTCTTCCCATCTGTCCGCAGAAGCCAAGTTGTCCTAAAAGATAATTTTGTTCCCAAAAACTCCTTCCAAAACCTGGAAGTGAACATGGCATCTCTCTCTGACACAATCTTCCTAGGAATACCAAAGAATCTCCCTATCTCCCCAATGAGAACTTGAGCTACCTCACTAGTTGAATTCATATACTTCATTAGAATGAAGTGTGCTCCCTTTGTCAACTTATCAGTAACATCATAGGCATGTTTTATTCCTTCGGTGTATCTTTGCACCTTTAGGGGCAATTTCTAGTTTTAACGAAATTTTTCTTGTGAGGAGATGGTAGTTTATGTATGGTATATGGTAGGTGAGTAGTGTAGGTTTTTGTTTAATATTTTTATTTTAGTTATTAATTAAATAATTTACATTATTCAAAAAAAAAAATTTCCACAAAAAAAAATAATAAAAAAATCAAACTTTCTATTAGAAACAGATAGTCTCAAAGCATATGCAGAGCATTTTAGTACAGTGCCATTCCCTTCTTTCAAAGGGGGATGGTGAAAAATCTGCTTTACAAGACCTGTGGTGATGCAAAGCAACCAGTAAAAAACAAAAAACCTCTCAAGAAACAAATGCATCTCCTTTAATTCATCATCCCCCGGATATGAAACCGAAACAGAGATGAGAATAGAAAGATTAAGGATGCAAAGGCGAAGCCCAAAGCTTCCTTTTATCAAAAAGAGGGACTAGCAGTAGAAAATATCCCAGTCCCCAATCAGCAATTTTTAATCAAAAATGGAACCCAGAACCTCCTTACATAAGGAAAACAGTTCTCAGCCCACAGAAGTAGCAGTTCAGAGTTTTTAAGAGCAAATATGTACATAAAATAAATAAAAACAGCAAATTTTAACCAAAAACCGGTTGTTCCCTAGCATGAACAGGCCCATTCACCAATTCAGTTACTGTCCAAGACCCCAAATATTGCTTAGCACCTTCTTTAGATAATCAATCTGCTTCTTGGTTCCTTTCCCTGTAAATGTGACAAACAGATATCTCAGTGAAGAAACATTTAAGTCGATGGATCTCCTTAAGCAAAGGTTACAAAATATAATTTCTGCACTACTGGGTCCCATTAAACCAATTCACAACATTCCTAGAATCACCAAAAATCTGAATTTGCCTCAAATTTTTTGAAATCAACCAGCAAAGAAGAAAATGGAGGGCTTTAAGTTCAGCAAAATTATTTGACCCTTGCCCAAGGCCCACCAAAGCACGAAAGGATATAGCATGAGAGAGGTGAATAACTAAACCAGTGCCACATGAGCCATTTAACTCAGAGGCCACATCAAAGAAGGCCCACGGGATTGAGTCATTGATAACTTCAGGCTGAATGTTTCGAGGGGGACCTGGTCCTGAAGAAGTAGGAATGTTGTCGTAGATGGCAGCTCCTTCTGCTGCCAATCTGACAATAGGAAAAGACTGCTCATTAAAAATACCCATGTTACGAGCAATCCAAGTTCCCCACGCTATGAGAAGAGGGATGGATCTGTCTTTATCATTTGGAACCTCCTACCACCACTGGTTTCAAGCTTGAAGAAAGTCATCACCGCGCAAGCTAAAAGGAATATTGATTAGTCTTAAATTTTCTACCCAGAGGCTGGAATTAAAAGGACATTGAAGGAAGAGGTGGAGAGCAGTTTCTTCAACTCACTTACAGAGGGGACACCAACTCGGACCTGATTTTCCCCTATTTTGAAGGAATTCCCACGTTGGCACTTTTTTCTAAAGGATGCACCAAAAGAAAAGTCTAGTCTTGGTTGGGCATTTCAGCTTCCAGATTGGTTTGTACCACCAGCTCGAGGCCCCCCTCACCACTTGGGACATCAACCATTTATAACCCGATTTTGGAGAGTAAAAACCTGTCTCTGCATGAACCCAGTGCAATTCATCTCTTGAATCTGAAATCCGAACGGAAGAAAAGAGTAAGGCTGATACATAACGGTTCCATTCTTCCAACCACCTGTCATCCAAATGCAGTTCCATGCCTAAGAGCTAGCCTTGTTTCACAAGGGAGGTTGATCTAGGGTCAGCTACTTGGTTCAGGGTATAAAAACTTATTTCATTAAGAAAAAATACTAGAGTCGGGGAGAGAGAGAAGTTGTCAGAGCATCCAACCCATAGATCGCAACCTAGTCGGACTTGAGTTCCATCTCCTACATTCCAAGCCAATCCTTGCTCAATTGTCTAAACCGATGCCACAACAACTTTCCAAACAACAGATGCATTTTTTGAGGACTTGACTGGAGAGAAAATCCAATCCAGAACAAAAAATTGGTTAATATATTTCCTTTTGATGACCGACACCCAAAGAGAATCTGTAGTGATCAAATGCCAAGCAAGCTTAGCTGCAAGGGATTTTGCAAAGGAAGACATATTTTTAATCCCCCAACCTCCCCATTCCTTGGGTCTAGTGATTTTGTCCCAAGCAACCCATGGGGTGACATGTTCCAGTTTTGACCCTACCCAAAGGAATCTACTGCACAGTTTATCGATTGAGGTCAAGATGCCTTTCGGGACCCAAGAGAGGCTGGCCTAATAAACCGGAATGGCCATCAGCACTGAATTAATTAGGACCAGTCTACCTACCCTCGAGAGCCACATGAAACTCCAATGATTAAGCCTTTTTTCGATTTTTGCAAGCAGCCACTTCTAGTCACGAATTCGGTAGTTGTCAGGTTTGAGATAAAAGCCCAAGTACTTAAAGTTATCCTGCAAGGATTAGACTTCAAAATTCAAAAATCTTATAACTCTTCCGATTTCTTCAACATAAATACTAGAGGGAGTAAGAGTTGACTTTTGTTCATTGATTTGGAGACTTGTAGCTTTTAGGAAGAGTTCCAAAAGATTTTTTAAAGCACGACAATCCTCCATACTCCCATTGACAAACAACAAAATTTCGTCCATGAAAAGGAGGTGGGTAATCCAGAGATTTTGTGCCACTTCAATGCCTTTAAAGTTTCCCTGCCTTTTGGCTTTTTGTATCATTAAGCTTAACCCTTCCGCTACCAGGAGGAATAGAAGTGGAGATAAAGGACAACCCTGCCTGAGGCCACATTGAGGGTTGAAAAAAGAGGTTGCAGCACCATTAATCAATAAGGCAATAGCAGTAGAGGTTACACAGCTCATAATCCATCTGAAAAAATCAAATCTAAAACCAAGGTGAGTGAGCAAAAGGCACAGATACATCCAACTAAATATATCATAAGCTTTAGACAAATCAATATTTATAATAGCCCCTTTTCTTCCACTTCTCTTCAGACTGTGAAGAGTTTCTTGAGCAACACCTACAACTTCATGGATTTGTATACCATTCAGGAACCCAAATTTTTCAGGGGAGATGTGACTGGAAAGGAAAGGCTTTATCCTAGAATCTATGACTTTAGCAATTATTTTGAAAACACAAGTGCAGAGAGAAATGGGTCGGAAGTCAACAAAGGAGTTAGGCTAATCAGATTTTGGTATCAAGGTGAGGAAAGTGGAGTTGAAAGGGGGGAAAATGGTTCCCGAGACTCTGGATTCTTCTACTACAGCTAGCAAATCATCACCTAGAACATCAAAAAAGTGTTGAAGTCCATCCATCTAGACCTGGAATTTTGTCCCTTTGCATTCCTTTGAGAATGTCCTCTATTTATTATTTTGTAACAGGAGCCATGATAGCCTCATTGCCTTCTTCATCAATGAATCTAGGAAAGAATTGGGCTACTCTGATAACTTTTGCTATGGAAGCTTTAGCCGAAGCTTTGAAAAGGTCTTTAAATTAACGAATACCCAAGGAAGCCAGATCCTCAAAAGAAGATGCATGTTCACCATTATCCTTAGGAATTTCCCAAATTGTGTTTGCAAGCTTCCAACCTTTTGCATAGTTTTGAAAGAATTTGGTATTCTCGTCTCCCGCTTGAAGCCAGATCACTTTGCTTTTCAAATGCCAGCTTTCTTCCCTAAGCTGAAGAATGCTTTTCCTGGTGGCCTCCAGCTCCTTAATTATTGCCCTCGATTCAGAAGAAGCATATCCACCCCCTTCAGCATATTCCATCAGAGCAAGCTCTGAATTGACCTTCTTAAGCTCCTCTTCTTCTTTCCCCTTTTTTTGGGCAGCCCATGCTTTGGAAGCTGCTTTCATTTTCTTCAGATTGTTCATAAGAAAAGCACTCCTTGATATTTCAGAGCTAAACATTAGGGTAATTTTGAGGTCTAAAATGGGCCTCCTAAGGAAATTATAAAATAATAGTGGAAAAAATCAAATAAGATTTGATGACATCATCAAATTTTAGAGGGAAAATGAAAAAACTACTTTTTCAACTCATATTTTCAACTTATCTCCCAAATTTTTTACTCAAATTTCGAGCGGGAGTACTCGTTGGATGCGAAATTTAATTTCCCATCCAAGGAGTACCCATGTTGCATACTTTCGATGGGTCCTACTACATGAAAAATGAGAAATACATAAAGAAACGTGATTACAATCATGTTTTTTATGTATTTCTCATTTTTCGTGTAGTAGAGTTCATCGAAAGTATGCAACATGGGTACTCCTTGGATGAGGAATTAAATTTTGCATCCAACGAGTGATCTCTACTCGAAATTTGAGTAAAAAAATTTGGGAGATAAGTTGAAAATATGAGTTGAAAAAGTAGTTTTATTATTTTATTATTTTTTAATATTTTTACCCTTTTATTTAAAAAATGGTGAATCATCCCCCATGGTTGACATCATCATCTTGAATCCTATTGGTTGTTATAAATTTTAATTTTTTTGTACATTTTTCTTAGGAGGCCCATTTTAGACCTCAAAATTCCCCTAATGGGTATCTTTCTCTGAAGTAGATGTAAAGAGTACATTGTATGAGTCATCCTTGAGCCAGGATGAGTTAAATCTGAAGGGGATTCCTAGTTTTTTGCCATCACCTTTAATTTATAGGAGAATAGGAAAATGGTCCGAGACACCTCCTTCACCTACCCAATGCCGATAGATCATGAGTTTTTCCACCAAGTCTTCGCATAACAAGAAACGATCAATATTCTTACCCACCCAGTCCTGCCAATTCTTCTATTTCTCCATGTAGGTCGCAACTTCAGGAGGGGAATATCCACCAGATGGGATAGGGCTAGATGATTCCTAAAGAAATCAATTAACGGTTCAGCTCTAGCCGAGGCTCCCCAGGACTCCGCTTCCCCCAAAGAAAAGTTCAAGTCTCCACCAATAATTATGTTGGGATGAGAAAGCCAGGAGGAACTGAAGACAGAGGTCCAGAAATGCTCTCTGTCTACACAAGGCCCATAGATATTTATGGAGAGAAAGGTAAGGTTGAGCTCACTGGAGAAAAGCTCCAAGGCCAGAACATTCACAGAACCCCAGGAAGAAACATATTTAAACTTCTTCGGATTAAAACCAGTTACCACATCCCCTGATCTCCCTACTGCATCGAGGGAAAAAAAATTCTATTCAGGCAGAAGTTTGGAAATAGAACTGATTACATCATCCCCTTTCCCCAGATTTTCCTGAAGCAAAACAATATCCGGATTTTGAGAACGTACAAGTTCTTTAAAAGCTATCTTTTTTGGCTGGCTAGCTAAGCCTCTACAGTTAAAAGAAAGGAAAATCATGGCACACCTTCAGGGGGTGGTCGCTCTGCTCTAAGCACCCCGGTAAGAGACATCTGTTTACCATCAACAATATCCACAACAGCTTTCGATTGAGCTTTGGAGAGGTTTGATTTTCTGCCTGTCATTTTCCTGGCCCCCATCACTACAGGATTCGGAGCAAGACCACCTACTTCCAGGCCAGACCCAACCCTGTCTTCCCGAGGTCTGAATTTATAAGGAAGAGGGTCAGAAGAAGTGGGCCGAGAACTGGGGGGCTGGGGAACACCAAAAACTTTGGAGGATGAAAGATCAGGAGGGTCGGGAACAGAAAGGATAACACTATCAAAGGACGACAGAGAAATATTCAAAGCTGATAGGTCATTTAAAATCTGCCTGGAGGGACCAGGCACTGCAAATTCAGATAAAGAAAAACAAGCAGAGGACTGAAACGAGAGAGGATTAGAGGAATAAATACCCACTTGAGACGCCCCAACTAGTTTAGCAACTTGTAGGGGAACCAGGGAGTCTGCCAGATCCTCAAGAATGGAGGAGGAAGGGACTGCTGCTGCCTCCTTGTCCTGTTCCGTGTTCACCTCAGGGGGAGGGGGAGCCTCCTGTACCATAGGACTAGGCTCTGCTTCTTTGGGGGACTCATCCAGATCTGAGAAAATGACTTTCTCCTTCATGTACTGATTTTTCTACCTGCGTCTACGACAGTGACCAGGCAAACACTCCTTCGCCAGATGGCCAGTCTTATGACATCTATTGCATCGAAAGGGAAGGTTCTCATAGTGAAGAGTCTGCAAAAACTCCAAGTCCCGGTAATAGAGAGTCATCGCATCCGCAAGATCTTCCCTAGGATTCAAACTCACAAGGATACGGGCCACACTCCTGTCCCTGGTTTGAATATATGACTTATCAGCTTCCAAAAAATTTCCCAGAGTGTTGCCTATAGAGATAAAAACAAAGTCAGTCCAGAACTTGAGAGGAAGACCAGGGAGCTTGACCCATACCGGAGATTCCGCCATTTTTTTCCTTTTGAGCATCGAACAGGGGAGTCCATCTTCTGAAAAGAATGGGTCTCTTTCCAAAAAACCAGTTTCTTTCGAGAACCCAATCTACTTGTTCTTTTCTATCAAAAGTGATACAGAACCAGCCTCTTACAAGGATTGAAATTTCTACAGGCATGCCTGGAGATTCTTTCCACATTGATCGAGCCCAATCAGTGATATAATCTGCCGAATACTTCTGGCCCCTTACTCTTCCAACAATCATAGTCTCAGATAATTACATGGCTTTCTCAATGCCAATGTCCACACCCAGCAGAAATTTTGGTCGAACTTCTTTCGACTTGATGGATTTAGATTTTTTCCGCTTCTCTCCCACAGCTTTCTTGAAAACCCACCTCTTCTACCACGGGGTTGGTTATGGGAAAATCCGCCCCTATAGACTCGAGCAAGAGCTATCGAAGATCCTCAAGGGATCTAGGAGGCACTACTTCCTTACTTAGGCCCGACTTGGCACAGGCCCCGGATGCAACTTCGAAACGAGGGGCACGCTCCTGATTTTCTGAGGCCGATGATTTCGATGGTAGATCAACCGCCTTGTTCGAGGAGACCCTTGACTGATCTCAGGAGGCTAAAACCCCATTCCTCACAGGAAAGGGCAACCCGCCTTCATTCTGCACTGCTGGTGCTAGACCCTCAGCCACCCCTAGAGGGACAGCCTTCGAAATTACTTGCTCAAACCCAGGAAAACACAATCCCACCGAAACCTCATGAGGAGGATTGCCCAAAGGAGAAAGGCCCACAGGGGTGTCGACCCCACGTAGATGGGGGCCCGGCAAAAACTGAAAACCACTACAACCCACAATATCTTCTAGTCCTCTTGTAGAAACAAAGGGAGCGTAGTTACCTTGAGGCGCCGATAGAGGCAAAGACCTATCTGGGATGATCGTCGCTTTGAAACCTGCTTCTGAAGTCTGAGGGCGTCCACTGCTCAAATGCGATGGACCGAGAAGACGATGCCCACTCCTGGAACTGACAAGGGTTTCACCTAACAATCCAAACCCTTGCGACAAACCTCCCAAAGACGCCTCAGCTATAAGGTCATGAGAAACAACCGGGTTGGGAAAAAAGAGTTCAAGGTTTTGCTCCGAGATTTCAAGCACCCAGTAGGTAAGAAGGTCTTCAAGAGAGGGTTCTAGCTCCATCGAGACACTGGCGAAACCCATTGTAACCGCCGACTAACCCTCTTATGGCGACACCAGGAAGGCGCAAAAGCCGCTTAGCCACAGAAACCCTAGCTCCTAAACTGCGTTGAGAGTAACAGAAAATGCATAAAGGGAAAAGATCCATACTGTTAGCTGAAGAATTAATCACTGTACGTCTGCCAACTAACCACGAGCCTAGAGTGAAAGGTAAAGAAGAGCGTTGGCAGGTTCTGCAGAAACAACAGTCAAGCCCTTGTCACATCCATCGTGCCAGTCTTTACGTTATAAAAATTTTAATTAATAATTGTTTTGTATTTAATTTTTATTTGTTTAATATATAATTATTTTTTAAATAATTACATTTTAGTTATTATGAATTTTCATTAATTCTATTTTTAATTAACATTTATTTAATATTTAATTTATTTTCTTTAATTATTATGATTAATTTTTTATTTTTTAAGTTCTTTCCATAATAATTTTGTTCTTGTTCGATTGAAACTTCTTCTCACTCGCTTGATTTTGACTTTCCCCATGCTTGCTTGATTTTGGAACACCCTAGCTTGAAAATAATTTTTTTTCCTATTAGCTTGATCTTGGTTTTGGCATTAGTAATACACTAGCAAAAACTGATATAATTTTGAAATTAATTTCTCTTAAACATGTTTTATCCGTGCTTTCATTTTTAAAATAAATATAACTTTTGTTTTTTCCTTATAAAATTATAAAAACTATTTATACATTATCTTTTCCAAAATTTAAATTAGGTAAAAGATATTCTAGTACTTATCTATCATACTCTATTCAAACTTAAGAAGGATTACCAAGCATCTCTAAATTTAAAGGACTTAAGTTGAGAAATTTATTTTATTACTATTTTTATATAATATAAAATTTTGTTTTATTTATTAAAAAAATTAAAAAAACAAAAAGTTAATACTTTTAAAATAATTAAATTTTAAAATTTTCCAAATAAATGATTTTTTTTAATAGAAAATAGTTTTCATTTTCAAATCATTTATAATACTATAAATATCCTTTAACATATTTAAAAAAAAAAAAAGGTTTCCAAAATTTTTTAGATATACATTAAAATTAAAAAAAAAAAATTTATTTCCAAAACATTTTAAACATATAATATTCATATTATTGGTTAAGTATTCAATAAATCAAAAGAATGATATTTAAAAATATTTAAATGTTTTTCAATTTAAAAAGGTTTTAAATCTATTTTATAATTAAAAAAAAACCATTTTTCAAAAAAAGCATTAAACAATCCAGCCTCATAGAAGATCATAACATTACTCTAAAATTTTGTATCAAAATTATATAATTAAAATAACAATATAGTTAACCACAAAAATGATATTTATTCACAAAATCGTCCATATATTATTACAATGTGAGAACATTATGATAGGAAACGATAATGAGAAATAAAACGATAGAATGGGAATGAGAAAATAACACAATATTTATAATTATATTTTTTGGTTGGCATAAAAAAACACTATAAAAACGGATATAGATTTTCGGTTTAACCTTAATATATTTTTTACCTAGCATATCCAAAACTTTTAACCAGGTCCACATGACTGGTAATGCTGAAAGACTTTGCTTCTACTTTTAAAAGTAGTATGTAAAGATAATTAAAAAAAAAATCATATACAGAGATGCTTATTTCATATTGCCCAAAACCATTTTCACGTGTGGTGGCATTTCTCCAACAGAGACACTGCAAGCTCCAAATCCGACACCGGGAGAGGGAAAACTTCAAAACAACCATGTAAGCGCAGACTTGTAATCGCTGGTGACCAAAGTATACATAAGTATGCATAGCTGTTTGATCCACTCAAGAATGTCCCTGGATTCGATCCCTGGTTCAATTGTTTTGATGCGAAAAATGTGCATTAAAGGAGAAACTCTGTTCCTGATATTTATCCATAATGGATTGGGCTTTTCTGAAAGCCTAAAAATCCATTGCACAGGCATTTTGCATGATGTTAGCCACCAAATTTTCCAAGAATTTATATTCCTGTACAAAGATTCTGCTAATTAACTTGTCATTGGAGCGATACCCATCTTCTTCTATACTTGCAATGACATTTCCTACGAGTGCAGACTCCGAAGTCATCGCTCCCGGAATAAAACAACGGCTAAAGGTTCTGGAGTGGATTCCTTCTTCCCGCTATTAGTTTAAAGGCATGATGACAGAGGCATTCTATGTGAGAAGATGTGTGAGGATTTACCTGTCACCATGGATTCACAACCCAATCTTGATCTTGGTCCAAGAATCCTCTTGTCCAGCATAACTCGCTCTGTTTCTGGCCACGGCTTCCCTTCCCATTCATTAGGATTAAAAACCTGGTCAGGGAAGCCTGGGCATTTGCAAGTAGCATAAATGTCAGCGTCGCTCATATCACTTCTCGCAGGTCCAATGACTTCCATGCGAATTCGTTCACCACCAAAATGGCCTTCGATAGTTGAGGATTGGCCGGCCGGAGCCGGAAGGTTTTCCGACCGGTGACGGAAACCGGGCCATCACTCCGGCTAGTTAGACTCTTCCTTTCTTTATGTCGATGTTGTGGATGTACTTTATTAAAAAGTGCAAGATCTTTAATTACAAGATCCTCCAAGTCCCTTTTCCAGACTGAAATTCCCCAACCAATTATAGGACCGTGATGCCTGTCAAAATGTGAGAATGTCTCTTGAGTTCCAGGAGCCTTCAATGCCATTACATTTATGGAGGGCGCAACACAATTATGAAAAATATGTACTCATAATTGTTCACTTGCGTCTTTCCATCATCTTCTTGACTAGCAGAAATTGATGATTGCCCTGCTGTACCCAATGACTCCAGATGATTAGTGTTTTTCCTTCGTGGTGCAGTAGACGTCAGATCTTCCATAATGCGTTCACAATACACATCAGCCAACCTGCAATATAATCATGAATTCTCTGCCATAGAATCATAATTCCTTCTGTAGTCTACAATGCGAGCTGGTAGAGGCAATGTAGAATAGGGTGCATGAGTGACCTAGGCATTGAATTCAAGCTATCGGTAGGTGGAAAAACCACGGCTTCGCCAATAGATGTAGTGAGAATAAAAAATGAGATCAAAGGAATGCATCAAATTGATCCTGCTGAATCACATGATGAATACAAACACATCCATCGTATGATCCTTTGCAGATGTATTTCTGGCCAGTGATGAAGGATGGAGAGAATTAGTAGCGGCAAGGGAGATTGTTTGTTGTAAAAATTCTTCTTGGATTCTGACATCCGCAACAAACCAGTTTCCTCTATTGTTGCATCAAAGAGTGCTTCTACATTCTGCATTGCAAGGTCACGAGTAGGAAACACAACTAGAGCACACAGATAATAGAAATTGCACCTCGAAAGTATTTGTACAATTTGAAATGCATATGCTAGAGTATTTCTACTTACATTATGTATCACAAGGATACATTAACTAATGAAACTGTTACGCAAAACACCCTTCAAATTTAATTAATAACAAGAATTTATTAATTAATAGTGATTCCCTATAAAAATGCTTCTAATTAACAATATAATGGACTAATAACGATTAAAAAACTAGGTACAAGCTCATAATTATTTGATAAAAATGGTAAAAATTTGAACAAAAGGGCGGCTCAACAATTGCCTAACAATGTCAAGAAACTATCCCTTAGGAGACTTTTAGAAATAGAGAAGGTCGATGTGATGTTTCTGCAAGAGACACTCGAGAGTGGTTCTCACATTTGTTAACTCATGGAAGATATGTGCCTAGGATGTATCTTCCATGCCTTTGATGTACAAGGTAGATCATGTGGATTGGAGATAGGTATTGACGGAAAATCGATGAAGCTATTAAATATACGGGGAAAGGAAGTTTTTTTTATGGCGGATGTATTTTTAGAGGAATTAGGGATGGATCTTAGATTAGTGAATGCTTATGGACCCTGTTGCAACCATATGGAATATTGGCAGGCTCTCATGAAATCATCATTCATAGTGGTGGACAATATTATTTTGGGTGGAGTTTTAAACTTCTGTATAGGACATGCTAAATCCCGGGGATGCTATGCTCATGCAGATTCCATGTTAGATTTATTTTCTCAAATGATACAAAACAGTAATCTTATTTATGCCATAATTTTGAGGTCGAGAAATCGAATAATTGGAGATGTCATGCTTATTAGGCTGCTTAATCACTTCCTCATCAAGGAGGCTCTGATGGAAACATTTGTAATGATCCAAAAATGGGTCTCCTCTGGAGAAATCGAATAATTGGAGATGTCATGCTTATTAAGCTGCTTAATCACTTCCTCATCAAGGAGGCTCTGATGGAAACATTTGTAATGATCCAAAAATGGGTCTCCTCTAGTGGAATATCATTTCTCTGGTGCTTCAGCAGAACGAAAGGCCCCCTTCAAATTTAAATCGTGTTGGTTAGGAGATGAATTTTTCCATCACAATGTAAAATATTCATGTCAGGTGTATTCTATGACAAAAGGAAAATCAACGTCTACTCTTATTTCTTGGAATAAATCGTCTAAAGAAGAGGATGATATAATGGGTCAAGGGTAAGAAAAAAAAGGATGAATAATTTCTCAGGAATAGTGAAGCCGGTTTAGCGAGGTTAGAAGAACCAAGTAGTGGATCCTTTATATATATTGGAGACAAATCTCAGGTTATTAATCACGAATCAGAAAAAATTGGAATATTAAAGGGAAGGGAAGAATCCTAGAGGCTTAAGAGAAGGGATATCTGTCTTCAAGCCATAGATGATAATTCAAAATTCTTTCAACGATATGAAAAATTTGGAAGGCTAGTAATACTATTTGTTATTTGGAATATGAAGGAGGATCTTATGCACATTATTTTAATATCTTATCATATTTCTCATTTTGAGCTATTGTTTAAAGCTCCCCAAGGGGAATCACTTGTGGAAATTATAAAAGTCGTTGGACTTTTTCCCAAATTTGTAAACGAGGAGTCAACAAAATATTTGATTGCATAAGTATATTTGGGGAACTAATGGTTGTATTAAAATGGTTCAAGAAAGAAGAGAGTTCTGGTCCATATAGGTGGTCGATGCAACTTTATCTTGCCTTCTTTTATTTGCTTGTTCAAGACCTACTTCAAGTCATAAAAAAATGTGGGCTAAATGGAACAATGTATGACTCGTTCAATGCCACCTTTATAGCCTTGATAAGCAAATATGATAAACCTTTATCTTTTAATGACTTCGGACCTATCTATCTCTAAAAATGTATCTACAAGATTATTGCGAAAATCGTTTCCAACCACATAAAATCTATCCTTTCTCAACATATATGACCAGAATAGTTTGTATTTTTAAACAATCGCCCGATCCATGAAGCGATTGGTATAGCTAAGAAAGGTCTACACATAACAAAAATCAGGAATCATAAGGGACTGATCCTTAAAATCGATCTATCCAAGGTTTTTGATAGGACTAGCTAGATATACCTAAGGATGTTATTAGCACACCTAGGATTACATCATCATTTCATATTTACTTGATTATGTGTTGGATGTCCTCTGTATCATACAATATTCTTATTAATAGGTCAGCCACCAATTTATTTCATGCGCAATGTGAACTTAGAGAGGGATTTCCATTTTCTCCATTACTATTTGTATTGATCATGGAAGGCTTGAGTTGATTGATCAGAGAAGAAAAGAATCAAGGGTGGATTAAAGGTGTCTGTTGGAGACAACAGTGCGCAGCAAAATAAAAGACAAACACAGCATATAAAAACATACATAAATGACACAGTGATTAACGTGGTTCACCCAACCATTCTGGGCTACGTCTACACAACATAGGCATCGGCAATCTTATTAATCAAACAGGAGATTACAAACTCTCACACACACCAAAACAAACGTATGGATACCTGTTTTATAGCAAGGAGAATCTAACTGCCTCATAAATCCTCTCAACTCAAATTTAGGATGCATTAACTCCCTCCCAACAACCTGGAGCTAATCTAGCAACAAATTCCTAATTTTTGTCACCTACTGAGATTTTTGACTATTTTAATAAAACAGAAAATCTCAACAATCTCCACCTTGACAACAATTAGCCTGATGCCCTGTTCTTTATTATTTTATCTTTTCTGCAAGCCAAGAGAAGCCAAACACCAACGTAGCTTCTCCAACAAAACTGGTTTCGTGAACATGTCTGCACAGTTTTCCTTTGTATGCACCTTTTCAAGAGAGACTCCCCTTTCAGTAATAACATGTCTTACAAAATGGTACTTAATTGGAATATGCTTTGATTTACTATGATAGGCCGGATTCTTAGCCAAATGTATTGCACTTTGACTATCACAAAGTAACTTGATGTTGTCCTGCAACCTACCAAACTCACCAAGCAAACCTTTCAACCAAACCGCCTCTTTGCAAGCATGCGAAGCAGCAATGTATTCTGCTTCAGTAGTGGATAAAGCAACAATGTTTTGTAGCTTCGACATCCAGCTAATAGCTCCACCTGCAAGAGTAAAGACATACCCTGAAGTTGACCTTCTCTTATCCAAATCACCTGCAAAATCGGAATCAACATATCCTCAAACAAATTCACTACTCTTATTGTAAGTAATACAATAACTACTTGTGCCTCTCAAATACCGAAGCACCCATTTCAGTGCTGACCAGTGTTCTTTACCCGGATTTGCCATATACCTGTTGACAACCCCAACTGCATGTGAAATATCTGGTAGAGTACAAACCATCGCATACATCAAACATCCTACTACATTGGCATATGGAATTCGAGACATATAATCCTTTTCTTCATCTGTATTAGGACATAAACTCGAAGAAAGCTTAAAATGGGAAGCGAAAGGGACTGACAAAGGCTTCACATTATTCATAACAAACCTCAAAAGTATTTTCTCAATATACTTTTGTTGTGATAGCCATAGCTTACCATTGCTCCTGTCTCTGAAAATCTCCATGCCCAAAATCTGTCTTGCTGCTCCTAGATCTTTCATATCGAATGTCCTTGCCATCTGAGTCTTCAACCTGTAGATTTCATCAATGCTTTTGCTTGCTAAAAGCATATCGTCAACATACAACACTAAGATAATGAACATGCCATTACTTAACTGCTTAAAGTAAACACAATGATCATATTCACTTCTTATAATTTTTTGACTCAACATGAAAGAATCAAACTTCTTATACCACTGCCGAGGCGATTGCTTCAGGCCATATAATGACTTCTTGAGCCTGCAGACAAATTTCTTATTGCGATGCTGAACAAACCCTTCCGGTTGTTCCATATAAATTTCCTCATCTAAGTCTCCATGTAGAAATGCAGTCTTAACATCTAATTGCTGCAACTCTAAATCAAGAAAAGCCACTAATGCTAACACAATTCTAATTGAAACAATTTTAACCACTGGTGAAAAAATCTCATGAAAGTCAATATCGGCTTTCTGAGAAAACCCTTTTGCAACCAATCGCGCTTTGTATCTGTCCTCCGTATCATTCACACCCCGTTTCAGCTTGAAAACCCATTTACACCCCACAGTTTTCCTGTCTTTCGGAAGCTCAACCAGATCCCATGTGCCGTTCTTACTCAAGGCCATCATTTCGTCCTTCATGGCTTCTTTCCACTTGTCACTTTTCGAACCTTCTATTGCTTCCTGATAGCACAGAGGTTCATCGTCATTAGCAGTAAATGCAACTGAAGTAACATAATCATCATACCTTCTAGGAGCACGTTTTATTCTTGTCGACCTCCTTAAGGATGTTTCTGGTGCTTCCGCAATTGGCTGACTACCATCTGTAGGAACTTCTTGCCGATCAGTATCTGAGACCTGTTCATGATCTAAACCTGAACCCTGTTCATGTTCTGATTCTGAAACCTGTTCATGACTAGTATCTGAACTATGGTCATCATGATTATCATTAGAAATGCTATCAAACTGAATGTGTTGAAAGTCAGATACATCATCCTGTTTCAATCTACTATCTACATCTAACTGTACAAGAGAGGATTCATTAAACTTTACATCTCTGTTGATGATGATTTTGCGGGTAGTAGGATCCCACAATCTATATCCCTTTGTTCCAACACCATACCCAACAAAGATATACCTTTAGACTTTGGATCTAACTTAGTTCGCTGATGTTTAGGCACTAGAGCATATGCATCACAACCAAACACTCTGAGTTTAGAATAGTCACAAGGGTGTCCTTTCCATACCTCTTGCGGAATCTTGCAGTCTATTGCCGTCGATGGAGATCGGTTTATCACATAACAAGCCGTTGCCACCGCTTCCGTCCACAACTCCTTTTGCAACCCGGCGTTACTCAGCATACTCCTTGCTCTCTCTAGAAGAGTCCTGTTCATGCGTTCAGCAACTCCATTTTGCTGAGGAGTATAAACCGTGGTCTTATGTCTCTCGATCCCTGCATCCTTGCAATAGCCGTCAAACTCCTTGGAAGTAAACTCACCACCATTGTCAGTTCTTAAACACTTTATTGTTCTACCAGTGATGTTTTCTACCAATGCTCTAAACTGTTTGAAAATTGTAAAAACATCAGACTTCTTTTTCATCATGTAGACCCACACCTTCCTAGAAAAGTCATCAATAAACGATACAAAATACGACGAACCACCATATGAAGTTGTAGGCGCTGGTCCCCAAACATCTGAATGGATATAATCAAGTATGCCTTTACTAGTATGTTTGCCTGTTTTAATTTTTTTTTTACTTTGTTTGCCAAACAGACAATGTTTACAGAAATCTAACTTTCCAGACTTCAGATTTGGAAGTAACTTGCGATCAGCCAAAATTTTCAACCCTCTTTCACTCATATGCCCCAATCTTTGATGCCATAAGTGAATGGAACTACTGTCATGTTCAGACATAGTAGACATAAAATCTGACCCTGTACTTCCTTCTAACTGAAACAGATTTCCTACTTTCTTAGCCTTCATTACTAGTAAGATACCTTTATAGATTTTCATAACTCCACCTTGAATTACAGTTTTATATCCATTCGTATCCAATGCTCCTAAAGAAATTAGATTTTTCCTTAAGTCTGGAACATGTCTCACATCTGTTAACAATTTAGTTGTGCCATCAAACATTTGCAGTTGTATACTTCCTATCCCAACAATATTGCAAGTAACATCATTACCCATGTACACGATGCCATCATCAACAGATCTATACGTCTTAAACCAGTATTTATGGATACACATGTGGTTAGATGCACCGGAATCTAAGAACCAATGTTGATCATGATTTGACACATTAACTGATAATACTTCATCGCTCATACCTGAACCAGATGCCGAACCTGTATCTGTCGCATTTGCCTCCTTCTTCTCTGTCGAAGAATCTGCTTTTGAGGTTTGCTGTTGTCGCTTCCAGCAGTCCTTCTTCAAATGCCCCGATTTGCCACAAAACCAACACTTTACTTTGCTCTTCTTTCCTTTCGACTCTGAACGCGAATCGCTGCGCTTACCAGAGCGTCTTTCTCTAGAATGACCTCTAGCCATCATTACCTCTGATGTAGAGGTGTCAGCATTCGACCGCTTCCTGGTCTCCTCGGACAACAAAGCTCCAACCACATCGTCAAACTCAAGGATGTCTGCAGTACGAAAGCTTATGGAAGTAACAAAGTGATCCCACGATTCGGGCAATGAACACAATAGAGTTATTGCCTTATCCTCTGAATCAAATTTTACATCTAGACTTTGTAATTGTACCAGGAGAGTATTAAAGACATTCAAATGATCAATAATCGATGTACCTTCCTTCATTTGCAAACCATAAAGCTGTCGCTTCAGGAGAATTCGATTTGTCAATGATTTCGTCATGTAGAGCTTCTCAAGCTTCGACCACAGACCTGCAGTTGTTTTCTCTAACACAATATTGCATAGAACGTCATCCGCCAGACATAACCGAATTGCGCTCAGAGCTCTGTCATCCAACTCATCCCATTCATCCTCCGTCAAGGAAGAAGGCTTTTTGCTTTTCCCCAACAGCGCTTTCGCCACACCTTGTTGTACCAGGAGATCATGCATCTTTACCTTCCAGATCTCGAAGTTGTTTTTGCCATTGAACTTCTCAATTTCAAACCGGGCATTTTGAGTTTTCGCCATCTTGTTTCAGCAAAAAACACAATAATCTCCAATTGTCACCTTTTAATGAATGAAGTTTTTGTTAAAAAAAAATAATGCGCTTCACCTATACAATGGCTTTGACTCAAACTTGATATGGTGAATATTTAAATCGATATTCAATAAATCGATAATATATACCATGCAAATGGCATTAAACTTAAAACTATGAAGTGTTACCTTTGCAGTGATACCAATTGTTGGAGACAACAGTGCACAGCAAAATAAAAGACAAACACAGCATATAAAAACATACACAAATGACACAGTGATTAACGTGGTTCACCCAACCATTCTGGGCTACGTCTACACAACATAGGCATCGGCAATCTTATTAATCAAACAGGAGATTACAAACTCTCACACACACCACAACAAACGTATGGATACTTGTTTTATAGCAAGGAGAATCTAACTGCCTCATAAATCCTCTCAACTCAAATTTAGAATGCATTAACTCCCTCCCAACAAATTGGAGCTAATCTAGCAACAAATTCCTAATTTTTGTCACCTACTGAGATTTTTTACTATTTTAATAAAACAAAAAATCTCAACAGTTCAAAATTGTAGACAATGTCAAATTGACTCATTTACATTTTGTGGACGATGTTTTGATCTATATGAATGAATCCATCAATGACTACTATATCCAATGCTACTTTTATCTTATTCCGTAAAGACACGGGTATGGTGAGAAATCAAGAAAAATATACCTTGACAACGTTTGGATGCTTACAATTTGAAATTACTTATGCCAGGCATAGATCTCCATACAAAATTATTGCATTCGAAGAAGGAATTAAATATTTGGGCTTTAGACTCAAGCCCAAAACCTACAAAATTTTTGACTGGATGTGGTTGGGGCTAAGGTGGAAAAAGGAGTAAATGTTTGACCCCATCGATGGTTATCTTAGGTGGGGAATCTAGTTTTAACAAAATCGGTGCTAGAAGCCATCCCTATAAATCGGATGTCTGTGGCATGGATCCCAAAAGGCATATTAGCTATAGTCCAACAATTATGTGGCATATTTATCTAGCATGGAAACAAGGAAGGTATAACATTTTCTTGGGTTAAATGACAGCATATTTCTCTGCTCAAGAAATGGGGAGGTTTGGGGATGAAAAATCTGGTATGCTTCTCTAAATCCCTCACAATAAAATTATTTTGGAAAATACTTTCTACAAATATCGTTTGGACAGAGGTAGATATTTCAAAATACATTAGTCCTCAAAATATCCTTTAGTGGCTCAGAAAACCTAGCTGGAATAGGAAGAAGATTTCAACAATATGGATAGCAGTTTTGAATTCCATTGAATATATTCGACCAGGTCTTCCTTGGAGAATAGAATCGGGTGAAAGGGTTTGTCTTGGTTTGGATGTCTGTTCTGGGTCTGGAAATGCTCACATCTTATCCCCAGAACTCATCCAGTATCTAGATTCGGTTGGTATCAAGTCTTTCAATTAAATTGCAGATCCATACAACTCCTCATTATTTCGTCAAGCCTAGAGGTTTGAAAAAAATCTCACGATCCCCGCTTTGTTGTAACAAGATTGGGCAAGCTAGAAAAATATCTCTTGGAAGCTTTCACAAGGATACATAATAGGGAAGACAAAATAATCTGTGTTATATCACAACAGGGTTATTGCTCCGCCAAATATGGATACCCATATATCTATTCTGACCATGAGTCACAAAATACATAATGTTGGTGGCGCCCGTTGTGGAAATTAAAAGGCCCACCCAAATATAAGATTTTTATGTGGTGCTTATTACGTAACAAAGCCCCTACTGGTGATAAATTTCAACGTAGATCTTTCCAGGGACCCTCCTCAAGCATTTTGTGTAGATGTAATGGAGAATATATATCATTTATTTCTTCATTGTTCTACACTATCTGAAATCTAGAATATTCTTTACCAATATATTAACATCAGCCTGAGGTGGTTGGGAGAATCCCTTCGTGCTACTTGGGAATCATGGTGCAACCAAGACCACCCTCCAAAACTCTACAATATGCCTCTAATAGTTTATTGGAGAATGTGAATTGTTAGGAATAATTCCATTATTCAAGGAAAGTACCCCAGCTAGATGTTATATGTTTCCAACATAATTTCTATATACAACATGATACCAGACGATGACCCTCACACTAAACACGAGAATATTATGGTTGAAACCTTTGACAAATCTATTCCCTGGGCCTACTTTGACGGATCTGTACAACATAATGGATGTGATAGTGGTATCATGTTATATCACAGTGATGAACATTTCTTTAAGATGAGGATGGAGTTTGGGAGAGGAACCAATAAGTTTTCAGATTAAAAGGTCTCAAACATCTCCTCTTATTTTCCCCTGATAAAGGATGTCATGACCTTTATATTTTTGGCGACTCAAAACTTATCTTAACCTTGTTTAATCTCCAATCTTCATGTAACATACACTCACTGAGGAACATGTTGGATCAGGAGATTTGTTTAAAAGCTCGTTTTTACTACATATCATGTCATCATATATATAGGGAAAGGAACCATCTTTTTGGTCTCCTTCCCAAGGAAGCCGAGCAATAATCTATTTGTTATTGGATAATTCAGGAACAAAACAGTCATCACTTCTATCAGTTCTTTCACGTGCCATTCATAGAGTGGTAGTCATAAGAGGAAACAGTTACATGATCTTTGCACGTCTTTGATGGATATGATGTTTTGATTTTATGGATTTTCGTTTCGATGGAATAGATACATGTATATGTTTATATTTATTTTTGACAAAATATACTAATTAGTCATATGGTAAACTATCATAGATAGTGTTTCAGCATGTGGGAGGGCCACCATTTTCATGATATGCTCTAGAAGCATTTACAACATGTAATTTTCAATATTTTACATAACGAAAGTTACAATTTTTCTTTGGGAGAGAAAAAATATTAAAAATATTTTTACTCTAAAAAGGAATTGAATCTTAATAAGTGATTGAATATATATTTTCATTATTAGGAATAATATGAGATATCTACATTGCAGTTTGTTAATAAACGATTGAATAGATATTTGCATTATTAGAAATAATATGAGATAGATACATTACAATTTTGGTGTAAAAAGTAGATATTTGTTAGCAGTAGCCCAAAAAAGGTATATGCATCTTACAACAACTTCATTTAAAAAAAACTTTTAATGTTTTTTATTTTTCATTTTTAACAATCATATAATTTTACTTTTCAATAATTTTAAAAAATATTGAAAATTTGTTTATTTTTTAAATTAAATTAATAATAATAATAATTTGTAAAGAAAAATAATCGAATATTATTTTAAATATTTTATTAACATAGATATTATGATTTCAAATTTTGTTTTCGAATTTGGTTAATCAAAATTATATCTATCTATATATAAACTTTTATAATTATCTAAATTTGTGGAGTGTTATTTTCACTACTGTGTATCATTATCTTCTAGTAGTGTATCATATGTTATTATTTCATTGCATTGTATTAATATAAGTTCTTGAATATCTTTAATGTTTCTCTTATTATATTTGATAATTTTTATTCATTTTTTCTTATATATATAATATAGTTAATTATTTGGGCAACAGTTTCATCATACATTAGGCCTTCAAAATTAAAGGAAATCATTAAAATAATCCAATTATAAATAGAAGTTGTAAAAATATTATGGGCCAATATCATGACTTATCAATACCATATGGTCAAAAAACTATAACCCATTCTATAACATTTGTTCACATTATTTTTTTTAATTAATTAATTTAATTATAAAAATAAAAATAAACATAGCTACTTTATAGATAAATCTCCATCATTGACTTGAGTATACTATTCTAAATATTCTAAAAATTTTGATGGGGTTTAATCCCTACCATCCACCTAATAATGAATATTCTAAAATGTTTCATAGAATTTAATATCTACCATATATCTAATAATTGCTGATAATTAAATTTAAATTTTAAAAACACTATTCCAAAATAAACATATCTATCAACATAATAAATAAATTAAATAATATTTAAACCAAAAAAAACAACACAATTCACTATTATAATTAACATGAAACATCATGAATTTTTTTATTAAACATTTTACGATGAGCTAGCCTAATTACCTATTATTGTGGAACTATCTTCCCTCTAGTTTATTTTTAATGATCTTTAGTAGCGTGTGATAAATTGAAAATTTATAATCAGTTAATTTTTTTATTTTAATATTACAAATTATATATAAATAAAATTATATATATTTTTAATAAATATTATATATTATTTTATATAAAAATTTAATATTAAAATATTTTATGATTTATTTATGTTCCTATACAGCAAGAAGGAATCGCATATTTACTTCAGTCGGTTCTATAAATGTTATCTTTAAAAAGCAGACTGTATAAAGCACCTTTTAAGCGCAATGAATGCACAACACATGATTAATATCAACGAGGATCAGACGACCCCACATAAATATATGTCTTGTTAAAATCAAGAATCTGACTATTATTCATTAACGACTTGGTTAAAATCAAGAATCTGACTACTATTCATTAACGATTATTTACGGTTAATGATGGTGTAAGTATAAATTATTTTAGGTGAAATTTTGATTTGTGTTATTTAAATATTTTTTTTGATTATAAATATGGATTTAGCACCTTTAAAATTTTTTATGGTAATTAAATTGTGCAAGGTTACTCATCAAATTTGTGATTTCAATGAATTCTTGCCAAATTTTAGAGAAACTAAACATGAAAAATCCACCCAAAAATCTTTGAAAAGGTAGCACTAAGGACAACTCTGAATATGACAACATATTACATCATTGTTGTTAATGATGTTTTAATCATATCATAATATAATGGTTGAGATTGTCATCCTATCCATCCCGCGTACTCATATGCTTGTAAAGGTTCAATTATCTAAATGTAGAGATTCAGAATGTCGTCATAAACCCTTGGGCTATGCAGTTTTTCATCAGGTGTATCTGTGGAAGGAAAATAGATGGAAGTCAATCAACTGAGAAAGTGATTAATGGAATGAACTGATGCAAAAAGAATATGATGTCTTGATAAATAATGGAACTTGGAAGCTAGTTGATCCTCCATTGGGAACCAAATCAACTGGCTCCAAGTGGGTCTACAATAACAAGTACAAAGCTTATGACTCACTTGAAAAGCACAAAGTAGGCTTGTGGCAAAAGATTTTGCACAGAAAGAAGGGGTCAATCACGAGGAGACTTTTTCCCCCACAACAAAATGGAATACCATCAAGACAATCTTTGCCTTAGAAGCTGAGAATGGTCGAAAAGTCCATGATATGTATGTAAAAAATTCTTTCGTGAATGGATATCTAAAGGAGAATGCTTTTATGTCCTAGCCAGAAGGATTTGTTGTGAAGGGCCATGAACAAAAAGTGTGAAAGCTTTAAAATCATTGTATGACCTCAACCAAGCAGTGCGAGCCTGTTATGAGAAGTTAACAGGGCATCTTTTGAAACTTAACTCCAAACATTATGATCTTGATGATGCAGCTGTCTAGGTCAATAAAGTTTGAAAATTAGTTGTATATCTGGTGGTGTATGTAGATGATTTTTTTATGACAGGGAAAAGTGAGAGTTATATAGCATCCATAAAGAAGGAATTGAGGAAAAGTTTTGAAATGATTTATTTGGGCTCTGTTCACTACTATATTGGTATTGTAGTCACTCAACATCCTAAGTTTATATTCATCTCTTAGAAGAAGTAAAATAGAGATCTATTGAAAAGGTTTTTCATGGTTGAGTGAAACCCTTTGATCACTCCAATGGAACAAAACTCGAAGCTCACATCCATTGAAGGGAAAGAATTTGAGGATGCAACGAAGTATAGATACTTTTAGGAAGTCTAATATACCTAACTACTACCAGAACAAACATCGCATTTTTTGTTGGAATCCTCTCCACATTTATGAAAAAACCTTGTGAGGGACGTTGGTCTGTGGCAAACAAAGTTATAAACTACTTGAAAGGGACTTAAGACTTTGGTCTCAAATATACACAAGTGGGCGACTTTAGATTGATTGGATACTATGATCCAAACTTTGATGGAGACAAAGAAATTTGGGTATCTAAATCATGTTATACTATGAGCCCTGAATCATTAGTTGTAGCATTGAGATCATGAAAATAATCAGTTTTAGTGGATTCCACAACTGAGGCAGAATATGTGGCAACAATAGAAGGGGCAAAGAAAATTTTGTGGCTAAGGAAAATCTTGAATATTTGCAGATGAAACAAATGCATTCAACTCCACTCATGATCGATAACACTTCTTGAATAAAGTTGGTAAAAAAACCAAAGTTCCATGATCGACCAAAGCACATCAATACAAAATACCATCTAATTCAACATCATGTTGAGGCAAAAACAATCTATCGACATCGTTGGTACACAAATGAGTAGATTACAAACATCTTCACTAAAGCGATTAGAAGAGAAAATTTTGAAAAATTCAGAATGATGCTTGGACTCACCATTCCTTCATATTAAGGGGAGAATGTTGACACCTAATCCTAAGGGATTGGGAGAAATTGTAGAATAAAGAAAATAGAAAATAAGGAAGTTGAAGAGACATTGGGAAATGAATCCCAAAAGTCTCACCTCTATGTAGATATTCATATGCATCATAATAAATTCCATTCAGTCTTTTGGTGGAGTTACCTCCTTGCCTAACAATCCTGTTTTAATTCGTGTTACAGTGTTGATATTTTCGGAAACAAGTTATAGTAGATAATTTAAAAAAAAATGGTAGATCTGTGCTTAGTTTTTTATTTCTTATTTGAAATTTAGTGAGCCCAGAAGCTCATTCTACAGCCCAGTGTGAGGGAATGTGTAAGTTTGCTCATTCACTGGTTTAGTTTCAAAATAAAAATTATGTTCTTAACAAAAAAATAATGTGAGCTATAATAATCAAAACAAATATAATTAAATTTTTTTGTAAGATCTTTAAATCTTATACTTTTCAAAAATATTTCAACAAGATATTTAAATAAACTATTTGCAAATAGATGTTAACTAATTTATGTGGATTCCAGCTTCATATATACCTATATATGAAAAAAAATTGTTAAAATAAAATATTTTAATGGTTTATATTAAAAAATATTCAATTTGAATTATGAAGAAAATATTTTAATACTAATTAATATTGACGTATACATAAAAAAATATTATAATAAAAAACGTTTTGATTTTTGTGGTAAAATGTCTTCATGTATATGTTATGCAAAATATTTTAATGTCAAAATACATATATATTATATATCATTTAAAAAAAAATTATATATATATATATATAGCATGAAAAAAATAAGTTTTTATGATTTAAAAGTTTATTTGATCTTATATATACTTTATTTAACATTCAAAAATACAATTTAAAAGATTTATATGAGTAATAAACACATAAACCACCACTGGGTTGAGCATAAATGATAAAAAATCCTCCATAACTATAGCAGGGCTCTCCAGGGGGGAAGTGGATAGAGTAAAAGAATTTCTTCACTTTGAAGTCCATTCTCTTCAGGATCTGTTTAAGTACCTTGTTTTCTTCCTAAAACCTGACAATTATCAGATCCAGGATTGGTCTTGGCTTCTAGAAAAAATTGAAAACAGGATGAAACATTGGAGCTTCAAATGGTTGTCGCGAGCTGGCAGACTTGTGTTAATCAAAGCAGTGGTGTTGGCTATACCAGTCTATTAGGCCAGCCTCATTTGGGTTCCTAAAAGTATACTGAGAAAGATTGGGAAGATCTGTAGCAGGTTTCTATGGTCGGGCTCAAAGACTGAACATGTATTTCCCTTGGTTGCTTGGGGAAAAATAGTCCGACCAAAAAGCTGGGGTGGTTGGGGTATAAAGGACCTAGTCCCTTTTTCTAAATCTCTTGCTGAAAAATTGGCTTGGAGACTCATTTCGACAGAGAACCTTTGGACCTCGGTTACCAGAATAAAATATATAGACCCAATGTATTTCATGGTTTGGCTTACGTTGCCCCAAAAATCCTCAAAGAACTCCTCGGTGGTGTGGAAGGCATTAATAGCAGCTGTCAAAATCATTGAACATGGGTTGGCCTGGAATGTGGGAGATGGGAGGTTGGTCAGACTTGGCAGGGATCCTTGGGTGGGCTGTTCGGGATCTTATGAGCTGTCGAGGGATTTGATTGAGCATCTCAACAATACGGGACTGTTTTTTCTCAATTAGGTTGTGGATGCTGAAAAATCCACGATCTAGAGATAAGAATGGGTTTCTGGAAATGCTCTCAATCTAGAAGGAAGATGGTTGGAGGAATGGGATATTTTTTGAACTAACTTGTAGAGCTCCCATATTCGAATAACTGATTAGACAGATGAGCTGAGGTGGGTGCATTCTCAGACATGCCTCTACTCTCCTAAACTGGGCTATGATTGGTTGATGAATCTGAATGGGTGGGAGGAACCTTGCTAGTGGTCCAAATTGTTGTGGAAGCTTAAAGGACCAGCAAAGACTCGGTTGTTCTTCTGGTGCATTCTTAAGAAGAAAGTCCCCACGTGGGACTTTCTGCAAAAAAGAGGCAAAATTGGGCCAGGGTGGTGCATCCTGTGTAAAAGCAATGAGGAATCGGTACATCATGTTTTTATCCTCTACCCCTTCACTACCAGCTTATGGAATGAAATGCTAAGGCTGACCAATATACCTTTGAGGTGGGAAGGTCAGGATATTTCAGAAGCCTAGCATTGATGGTGGCAGGAAGCCCCAAATGAAAAAGTCCAGAATATGCCTCTCCTGGTTGCTTGGGGAATATGGATTGCTAGGAATCACCTTATTTTTAAAGATTCCCCTTTTCCTATTGGTAAAATTGCAGCTGAAGGAGTTGCCATCTATGAAAACATCCTAGCTCCTTTTGTCTCTCAGAAAACCAGACCAATTCAGAGGGAAGTGATCAGGGGTACTTTTCCTTGGGCTTATTTTTATGGCACCTCTGATCCTAACAGAATTTGTGGAGCTGGTTTGGTGATTTTCTTCCCCTCTAGAAAACTCCTTAGAGCATCCATTGGCCTTGCTCCTGGATCAAACAATTTTGTCGATCTTAAGGCCCTCCATATTCTTTTATGTTGGTTGTCTTTCTGTCATGTGTGAGAGGCTCAGATATTTGGTGATTCTCTGAATACGGTGAAATGCGTTAATGGATTACAACATTGCAGGAACTATATTTTGATTCCTTTATTTAATGAGATTTCTCGTCTTAAAGGGTTTTTTACTGAGCTATCTATTTGCCATATCTACAGGGAGTGGAACTCGGAGGCAGATCGCCTCTCTAAAGCTGGCACTGAATAGGCTCTGGGCACATGGATGGTAGAAGAAGTCATAGAAGGGGTGGCAAGGCCAATTTCTCCCCCTCGTTTCTGATCAGTGGCAGTAAATTCATAGTTCAAATTTTACTCCTGATTCGTGTATATATTTTCTTATGCTTTTTCTCTTTCATAGACTCTATATGAAACATTTTGACAAGACTCATGGCTGTTTTCCTCTCCGACGAGGCCTGGGCCGCTGTCCATTTTTTACTTCTTATTACATGTATAGGGAGTGTTTACTTCCTGGCATTGCACAAACTGGAATTATATGGTGACATTATTCTTTCTACACTTTCTCTGTTTCAGTTGTTTCCCTTGCACGGGGGTTGGGAGAATGGCAAGGACAGAACCACTTGTTTTTTGAAGAAGTCCCTATGTAAGGACTCACTAGACAAATGATAGGGTGTATCTACAAACTAGTGATTTTTGGCTTTCTTCACTCACAAGGCGAGAAAGGAAATGCTATGCATATACTATGTAACCTTTTCATGATAATAAAAAGGTTTGAATTTTTTCCTGCGGAAAATAAAATAAAATAAACACATAAGCCATTCATAATAAATATATAATATAAGAAAATAAAATGATTTTTTTTAAAATTTTGGACAAAGTTTTTATAATTGAATTATTTTATATATATTTTATTTAGCATTCAAAAATACAATTTAAAATATCTATACTAATAATAAATACATAAACCATTCTTGATGAATATATAATATACAAAAATAAAATGATAATACATATATACTATAAGAAAATAAAATGATACAAAATTAATGTAGTAATATCATAAGATATAATAAGAAATTTTAATTGAATTATTGGAACAATTATTTTGGATTGTTCACTCATTTTGGTTGACAAATTTAGTATTTTTAAACAAGTAATTACACTTTTCATTAATATTATATAAGACAGAAAATAAAGTTTGTGTGCACCGACGATCCTCTTTTTATTATTACATTTAACCATGAATTTATTCTCAAAATAGATTTTTCCTTATAATGAAAAATAAATATACAAAAGTAACAAATTAATGTGGTTGTGAATGAATGGTGCACTTGATGTTGGGTATTCGGGTTCAAAAGCGTATTAATATTTGAAAATTTTCCAATTAATTTGTTTATTAATGGAAATTAGTGGATTCACTTTCTTACTAATTTTATAAAGTAGCATTCAAAATAATAAATTAAATAATAGTAAATTTGATATTAATCGTTAATATTTTTGCATTTTATTGGTTTATTATTAAAAATTTATGATGCATTTTATTGGTTTATTATTAAAAATTTATGAATTAGCACTAAAATATTAAAAATGAATATTAATTGTATTATAAAAAATAGTGGAATGTTTTTTTTTCTATTTATAAACATATGAGTTTGATGTTTAAAAATTCATGTTTTTGGACTGCCTCAGAAGGGGAAACTGGCCTTAAGTTAAACAGGTGAAACCATAAAAACAGAATATGTCTAAAAGAGTTAAATACGGGAGAATTATTCTCCTTCAGCATTATAAAATTAAACAAAACCACACAGAATAACCCATTGAACCTGGGCTGCAGTGCCATGTTGCAGCTGTGGAGTGCGTGGTCACTTGTCATGGGCTAGAGAGGGAGGTTCCTCCACGATGCGGCAACGATACTCCGCACTACTGTTGTCTTCCTCATCGGTGGGATCACTAGTGGTTGTAGTGACGTTCTTCCATTTATCCTGAGCTTTAGCATCTCTATCTAGTCCCGGTGTTGCATTCTTGTCTTTAGCCTTATCTGGGTCCGGAGGAGGCTGATGGGCGATGATTTCAGTGGGAGTAGAACCAGCAGCTTCCTCCTAGAGGGTGACAGTTATGAATGCAGTGACTGCTGGTCGGTTCATGGTAGATACAAACTGAAACTCAACTCTTTGCGAGGTTTGATGAAGGGTGATAGGGGAAACGAGGGCGGAGGGACAGGTTGCGAGGGGGACGCGGCATGGAGAGGCTGCGAAGGAGACGCGACGTGGGAGGGATGCACCGGCCCAGAGCTACTGGCTCTTCCTCTACCGTTGCGCTTTTCCGGATAGTGCCCCTGAGAAAAGTCTTCAGACGAGGGTTCAGGGCTGGAGGAAGAACGAGCGCGGACTGCTCGGCCCCTACAGCTTCCTCGTCGACTTCGCATACGATGCCTGAGTCGAGGCATTCTACCTGTGGAGCTGAGGCTATAGGGGCACAATTGCATACAAGAGGGAAACTGGGCAACAAATAAAGACTAAGTGTGCTTCAGACTGCACTGAGACTTCTTAGGGCAGACTTCTTAGGGCAGAAAGCACTATGAGAAGAATGGAATTCGGGAAACGTTTCAAGACAACAGAGAAATACACATTGCCTCCCGGTCTGCATGCGAGCGCTTGGCTCGGCGCAAGCGGGAGGACAGGAGCAACTCTGCAATGCGTGAGACCAAGAGGTAGAACGGGTATGAGCAGAGGGGCGGTGAGACGGTGCCATTAAAAACCAAATGCAGAGCAGGCTAGACCAAATGTGGTGAGGCAAGGTGATGGAACTAATGCGCAGCAGGTTGGCGAAGTAAATGTGGAGTTTAATGCATAGGTGGGAGGTTATATGGCAACCCCACGCACCGTGCCTCGGGACATGCGTCCCATCACGAGCATGTACCATCCACGTCCAGAAAAAAGGAATTGAATGTTAATAAGACATCAAATATATATTTGTATTATTAGAAATAATATGAGATATCTATATGGTAAAAAAAAATTTAATGTTAGATTCAAGATACAAATATCTAAATAGCTATTAAGTAATTAAATAAGTTTTGTTTTCTTAATTAAGTGAAAAACTTGTTGGTGTAAACTATAAATATTCATTAATATTAATTAAAAAAAGATATTAATATTAACTAAAAAAAGATATATGCATATTACAACCGCTTCATTTTAAATAAACTTTTTATGTTTCTTTTTAATAATCATATGATTTGAATTTTCAATAAACTTATTTATTTCTTAAATCAATCAATTATAATAATAATTGATTTCAATTTTATTTTTTAAATTTGTTCTATTTAAACTTTATATCTCTATTTTACATTAATTTCAAATATTCGTGCATTTCTTATTAATTAGTTGTTAACTAGTAAAATGATATTTTGTTATTATTTTAAATAAAAGAGTCAGACATTTAATGTTTTCTAGGAAAAAAATGTTTTTCCTTATTGATAATATGAAAAATAAATTAGTTATGTTCCATAAAAAGTAAAAAGGTTGATGGTAAAAACATTCCAAGAACTAGGAGGTGGTTGGAGAGTTTGAGGAGTTACATGTTCCTTTGAGTATAAAAGGCATATCCCAGTGAGGAATAGGAGTTCTGTTCATTGTCTAAGGAAGAGAGTGGAAGATTTTATGAGCTGATAGTTCTGGTACTGAAGGAGAACGTAATTGCCTCTTTTGAAGGTTGGGTGGAACATCATCAACGTCGTTCACATTTAGATAAGTAACTAGATATTTTTTATATTTAAAATATACACTTTTGAAGGTTGGGTGGAACATCATCAACATCGTTCACATTTAGATAAGTAACTAGATATTTTTTATATTTAAAATATACAAGAACAATCTTATCTTATAGGATATGTACACAGGTATTAAGTAATTTCTTGACCAATGTCAAAAATGAAAAGGTGCTGTGAATTTATGGATTTAGTAAATTATTGACAGTACTGTAAATTATGGTAAGAATTTTACATTATAAATCTATGTTAAGATAAGGTTGTAAGATAGATATGCTTAATGAAAAAAAAAACTGTGTAGGGCCTTAGTTGAGAGAATACAATTTAACAGAGTTACTGGTTATAGAAACATAAATCCGTCACAAATCCGTTTAGAACATCATGCTGTGAATAATCATTTTTTTTTTTTTAAGATACAAAAGAAAGAATAGTAAAAGATAAAAGTGATAGAAAAGTTATTTCATCCATGTAACCTTCAAAAAACTCAAGCAAGAGACTAAATTATGAAAATCTTGCTATTAAAATTGTCGGAGAGAACAGTTGATTCTGAGTAAGAGAAGAAACTTCACTCGGACAATTACTGGGGTGGTCAGGTCAGTGAATCCTAGAACAAAGAAAACCCTTTTGTTGGTAAACTTTAGAAGATTAATAGAGATAGGTAAATAGACTGTCGCTTCCAGAGTTATATTGCTTGGCTACAAGTATTGATTGTTCAAGCATAAATCTATTAAACCAGAATTCATGTAAACACAAAATAAAGAGAAGCAAAATAAACAATAAACCAGTTATCAAGGAATAGACAAGAAAAGATAACAGAGTGCATATTGATTAACTACTATTGAGCATACCAACAACTATAACGAGTAAACGGTGATAATATATATATAACCAGAATTCTTTTGAACATATTCATAATATAGTGATCAACATCAAAGAGGAACCAAGAAGAATCTAGTTTAACCAAGACTATTTATAAACGTTCCCAGAATATAATTCTTTTCAGATTTCTTAATCCATAAAGGAAAGTTCGGAAGAAAGGCCGAGACTTGAATATTTGGGTCTCGTGTAAAATACGTCATGAACTCAATACTTTACTTTGAGAAAACAAAAAGAAATACCATTTTTCTGTATTACAGTAAATTCCGCAGTATAAAGATCGGTTTGGTTCTCGTGAGCTAGGATGGAATCACCATATACAAAGACTGAATCGCAAACCCTAAAGGCTAATAGCTCAACAGTAAAGAGTACATAACCCGCGAGCAAGGAGAAAGAGTCCATGCGGACAAGCTATTCAATGCGAAATTACTTGTAGGGAGGCGTGGAGCTATTAGTCGAGGATCTGTTAAATGATTTTAATAGCCAAACCCTGTTATTCGGTATATATAGTACCAGCAAAATAACCTGGAACAAATAGTTTAAATATGGCGAAGAAAGAAATACTGAACCAAATTCAAACAAGTAAAAAAGAAAGAAAGAGGAATTCCCGCATCGATATTTATCTTGAATTTATAAACCCTTCGAAAGTTGCAGTACGCCGACCTGTAGAGGGTAAAACCAATATCAGTATGTGTGGCTTAAACTTATTCTATTTACCAGCCTAGATCCATCTAACTCTGGATCTATCATGCGCCGAGAGGGATCAAATCTCTCGAGGTGCAAACCTATTTTTCGAGTGCAAAACTTGAGGAAATGTTTGCACCTCGAGAGATTTGATCCCTCTCGGCGCATGATAGATCCAGAGTTAGATGGATCTAGGCTGGTTCCAGTCGGAGGCATCAACGTCACATTTTTCAGATTATTAAAATTTTTGTATATTTTTGAAATGTAAGATGGATCTAAGCTGGTTTCAGTCGTGTGCTGCCAAGGAAAATCTATCAAATATATGATTAATTTTATCAGTAATATGTAAATATATCAAATATTAATATAATCATTTTAAATATGCTAAATATTTCAGAGATTAACTTGGTCATTTTAATTTTAAATTTTCTTAGTTACCTCAGTTCATTGAGATGATAATTATTGTTAATAATTATAATGATGAAAAATGATGAAATATTTTTTTTAAATGCAAAGTGACAATAAAGTGTTGAAAGATAGAAAATGTGAATAATATGAAAAAAAAAATTTAAATCGTAAACCATTTAAATATTTAGCTCGATCTGTTGTAGTAAACATGATACCTTGTCTGTCTTGCTCTCCAATATTAATAGCTTAAATTACTATAACACAAAATTCAATCTACATTGTTAATAAATTTTTGTGCTTACACTAAAATCAATGCATATTGCTAATCCAATCACTTTAATATTAATGTACCGTCATATATTCAATTACATCAAATCATAAAGCAACATATACATTGAAATCAATGCATTTAATGAAAGCAATCAAATAAGATTAGAAAATAACTTCTACATTGAAATCAATGCACCTAATGCAATCAATCAAATAATAGAAACCAACATCTACACTGAAAGCAATGCATTTACTCAAAGCAATCAAATAGGATTAGAAATCGCCATCTACACTGAAATCAATGCATTTAGCACAAACAATCAAATAGTAATCATCACCTACATTGAAATCAATGCATCTAGTGCAAGTAATCATATATCATTAGAAATAAATATCTACACTAAAATCGATGCATCTAGTGCAAATAATCAAAATAGGATTATAAATCACCATCTCCACTTAAATCAATCCATCTAGTGCAAGAAATATTCTTCCCTTTCTCCACCCTCCATCCATATATATATCCCCATCCATCTCTTTTTTTTTGTCTCTATCTCACCTCCCTAAACACACATGCTCTCGCACTCCATATATATCATTCTCTTTGTCGATCACCCTCTCTCCCCATCTCTCTCTTCTTCCCTCTCTTCCCCTTCTCTCCCTCTCCCCCGCTAATATATCTCTTTCCTCCTTTTGTCCTCTCTCTCTCTCTCTCCATCTTCCTTATCACTCACTCTCTCTCTCTCTAGGAACCAACATCTACACTGAAATCAATGAATTTACTCAAAGAAATCAAATAGGATTAGAAATTGCCATCTACACTGAAATCAATGCATTTAGTGCAAACAATCAAATAGGATTAGAAATCATCTACATTGAAATCAATTCATCTAGTGCAAGTAATCAAATATAATTATAAATCGACATCTAAATTGAAATCAACAAATTCAATGCAAGCAATCAAATTGTATTAGAAATCACCACCTACACTGAAATCAATGCATCTAGTGCAAGTAATCAAACATCATTAGAAATAAATATCTACACTAAAATCGATGCATCTAGTGAAAATAATCAAATAGGATTAGAAATCACCATCTCCACTTATATCAATCCATCTAGTGCAAGAAATATTCCTCCCTCTTTCCACCCTCCATCCATATCTATATCCCCCTCCATCTATTCTTTTGTGTCTCTCTATCTCACCCCCCTAAACACATGCGCTCTCGTACTCCATATATATCAATCTCTTTTTCAATTACCCCCTCTCCCCATCTCTCTCTTCTTCCCTCTCTTCACCTTCCATCTATATCTCTATCTTCCCCTTCTCTCCCTCTCCCCCATTAATATCTCTCTTTCCTCATTTTGTCCTCTCTCCCTCTCTCTCCATCTTCCTTATCACACTCTCTCTCTCTCTCTCTAGAAACCAACATCTACATTGAAATCAATGCATTTACTCAAATAAATAAAATACGATTAGAAATCGCCATCTACACTGAAATCAATGCATTTAGTGCAAACAATCAAATAGGATTAGAAATCATCTACATTGAAACCAATTCATCTAGTGCAAGTAATCAAATATAATTATAAATCGACATCTAAATTGAAATCAACAAATTCAATGCAAGCAATCAAATTGTATTAGAAATCACCACCTACACTGAAATCAATGCATCTAGTGAAAGTAATCAAATATCATTAGAAATAAATATCTACACTAAAATCGATGCATATAGTGCAAATAATCAAATAGGATTATAAATCACCATCTCCACTTATATCAATCCATCTACTGTGAGAAATATTCTTCCCTCTCTCCACCCTCCATCCATATCTATATCCCCCTCCATCTCTTCTTTTCTGTCTCTCTATCTCACCCCCCTAAACACACACACTCTCTCAATCCATATATATCAATCTCTTTGTCAATCCCCTCCTCTCCCCATCTCTCTCTTCTTCCCTCTCTTCACCTTCCATCTATATCTCTATCTTCCCCCTCTCTCCCTCTCTCTCCATCTTCCTTATCACTTACTCACTCTCTCTCTCTCCACCTTTCTCTCTCTATTTCTTTCTTCTTACCTCTCTCCTCCTCCCCCTCCAAGTCCATCTCTCTTTCCCTCCCTCTCTCCACTCTCTCACATCCTCTCTCTTCCTTCCTCTCTTTTCCTTTCTCTCCCATCTCTCTCTCCCTCTCTCTCTCTCTTCACCCACCAACTATGTTACTATATCTCTCCCTCTCTCCTTATATCTCCTTCTCCCCCCTTATCTCCATCTCTCCTTATTTGTCTCTTTATCTCAGCCCCAAACATACATGCTCTCTCTCTGTCTCTCCCTTGTCACTCCTTCTCTCTCTCCACTTCTCACTCTCTATATTTCTTATTTCCTACATCTCCCCCCCTCCAACTCCATCTCTCTTATCGATCCCTCTCTCCTCCTCTCTCTCAAGTCCTCTCGCTCGTCCTTCCTCTCTCTCTCTCTCTCCCCTAAATCCCTCTCTCTTCCTTGATCTCTCTCTCTCTCTCTCTCTCCAATACTCTCTCTTCCCCCATCACTCTCCTCCTCTCTCTCATCCTTCCTCTCTCTCCCTTTCTCTCCCACCTCTCTCTCTCTCTTTTCCCTCCAATCCTCTCTCTTCCCCCATATCTCTCTCTCTCTCTCTAATCCTCTCTCTTCCCCATCCCTTTCTTTCTCTCTCTCTTTCCACCCCTCTCTCTCTCCAACTACATTACTATATCCCTCCCTCTCTCCTTCTCACTTCTTCTCTCCCCCCTTCTTTCCATACATCTTACTTTGTCTCTTTATCTCACCCCTAAACATACACACTCTCTCCATCTCTCCCTTATCACTCTCTCTCTCTCTTTCTTCTTAGTTATGTAAACTAATGAACATAAATATTCGTAAATATAAAGCAGATTATGGAGTAAATATGAAAAGAGGTTTTATTTACATACCATACCTCTAGTTTATTTATATTTTTATTTATTTACAATACTCCTTTTCTTTACTATGGTATTTGGCCCATAGGCTTGTTATATAGTTAGATTTTTATTTATAATCCTATTTGATATATTGCTATTTATTTACCTTGCCTCTTTATGCCTATTTTATATTTATTTATTTACCATACCTCTTTATATCTATTTTATATTTATTTATTTATTTATCATACTTGTTTATACCTCTTTTATATTTATTTATTTACCCATGGTATTTGGCCCATGGTATCAATATTAATTTGTCCCATGGTATTGATCTCATAGGCTTCATCTAAATAAAACCTCTTTTTAAATATAAAAAAGTTTATGGAATAAATATAAAAAGAATTTTTATTTATTTATCATAAATCTAGTTTATATGTTTTTTTATTTATTTACCATAGCTCTGGAGTAAGTATAAATTCATTTCACAAATATTTAATTAAAAGAAATATTAAAAGATTTTGGATTTTGATTGTTTGTGTTGATTTAACTCTTTTCCCTTGATTTAGAAAATGGTATTGATATTATTATAACATAATAATAGTAATAATAGTAATTATTATTAGTATTATTATTATTATTATTATTAAAATTAATATTAATATTAAATTCATATTATTGATACATTGTGCATATTTTTGGTAAAAAAACTATAATTGGAATGATTTCTATATAATTCTAACTCTATACCTGTAACCACCCTCTTAGTCATTAACAATGATTAAATTTTGTTAACTAATTATGAGTTACTTGTGACTACTGTTGTGTGGAATTTCTGAAAAAAACAATTTTGATGAGAAATAAAAATTACTGAGAAATTAGTTTCTTGTGTAAAAATTTATGGTAAAGTAAAAACAGAACCTGTAGTTGTTGGAACAGAAAAGAAACAGTTAGACAGTTCTCCACAAAAACTCTGGAATAAGTAGAACATTCCAAGAGAGTTTTGGGGTTCTGGAAAAAGGAAAGAAACTCTGCCCTTCTGGAAAAACAATTACCAGATCAGAGGATTAGTTGGGTTGGAGACTGGACCGGACTGTCCCGAGTCTCCCCAGAGTTCTGTTCCACTGGAGTTGGAGGGCTGGACCGGATTGTCCAAAACATATCCTCCAGTATTATCATAGCGATAATTCTACAGGCTTGAAGCTCGGAGGGAAACTGGGCATGTGGTTGCCAGTTTAAGGTTGGGAGGAAACGGGCATCTACGACCATCTAACAAACAGATGAGTTTTCTATTACAGAAATTGATGATAGTGATATTTTATTCCTGTATTTAATCTAGAAATAAATTGCTAGTTGACATAGACAGATTGGTTTCCATGCATAGTAAAGAAAGACAGAGAATATCTTTATGTACAGTATAGATACGAGATTTAGCAGAGATATTTATTTCTGCATTCTAATCTAAAAATGAGTTGTTAAATAATGTAGATAGCATTGTTCCACTATGTAGAGAAGACAGAGTTAAGGTAATTAAAGACAGTAACATTTCTTTAGGTACAGAACGGTTACAAGTAAATAACATTCTCGTAATTAAATGAAAGACACAAAGCCAAACCCTTAACCCTAGAGAACAGGGACCTCCTAAATATAGCTGTGAGGAAATTCAGTCTATCATATCAATGCATATTAAAACCTAGTCGTACATTTACATATGATGTTCAGTAAACAAATAAGGAATTTAGTACACTTTACTTTCGATTTGGACGAACACGAGAACAAGCGAATATAAATGAGAACTGGCTCTGGCGTTAACCCGTAGGGCAGAAGGTTCGACCTTCCGCCCTGGGCATGTCGCCGTAGCTATGAAAAGTCTACACGGACTGAAAGATGGAAATTGCAATTTAGATGTAAAAACCATGTTTGAAATTTAAGTATTATAACCAGAGAATTCATAGAAAAACAAAAGAGTTCAAACCAAAAGAGTATTACACCGCTTGCAACCTCAACGCGTAAATATATAAGCGGAGAACCCCAACAAGTTTTCCATTGAACGCATAAATCGTAGCATGGGGGAAGAGTAAGAACATTAGCAATCCATTCAACATTTTTAGGAAAACAGGAAACCATTGGTCTGTCCATTCATAAACTGTGGATACATATATATATATTAAAAACAAGCACTTAACTCAGATGTTAATGCAGAGCAGACTCCGCCACTGTCAAGGATAAATAGTATTTAAGCAGGAAAATAGCCATGGAAATGCTGAGACCTTCATCTTTGGAACAATATAGTCCATAGTTAAGCAAATACAAAGATAACGGAATTAAACCCAGCACGGGTCGAACACAGATGAGTAAACCCTAACAGTAAATTCAGAGCCCCTAACTAAACAGTTTACGCCACTGCAACTGTAGACTACGGAATGAAGGCAATCTGCCGAAATGGAATGAGGCCGAGCCTCCAATTCCTTCCTCTTCCGAGGAAACAAACGAAAGGTACCTGTGATTGGAGACCAAGTTAAACCCTCTTCGAAATGCCAAGGAGAAACGAGAAATGGTAACCAAGCTTCAAGAATCGAATCAAGAACAACATACCTACAATAGCACAGAGAGGATACAATTTGAAGCGGACAGAATAAACAAAAATTCGGAGAAAGGGCAAACTATGAAGAAGCGGTGTGGCATACCTGGTGAGTGGGCTGGAGGGTATTCGCGCGAGAACGAAGAGCAAATTCAACCTTTCCAAGAAGCTCTCGGGTACGCCATGTGAACCCTGGAGTAAACAAAATTAAAAGAAAACTGTAAGTTTCCATCCACTCAAACTTCAAAACGACAGAGAAGCATAATTTTTGAAAAGGAAGAAAAACGCAGTGTAATTACCAGCGACGACGGGAAGGATTAAACCCGTTCCATGGTAGATGCAACCCGGTGCCATAGCTAATTCGAACTCCACCTACAGTTGAACAAACCAACAGATCTGCTCAGCCAGTATCAGTTGGGGCCGAGGGCTGTGGAACCCGTCCAGGAAGGAAAGCAATGCGAAATGAGTCGGAAGGACGAAAGGGAGGGAAGGTGATTACTCCAATCCCAAGATCTGATCACCGTCGGATCAGGGCGGATCAAGGGCGAGAAGGTATGCCAGCTGGAGAGTGCTCGGATCGAGAGAGTTCCAGCCATAACGCCATCAAATTCTCTGTCAGCGAATTAACTATTCCACTGAACAAAACCCCATTCCAAGGAGCTGAGACACACAACTTCATTTAATAGGAAGGGACGTGGCAAGTCTTGGGAATTAGAGCATACGATATAGTTGTAAACAATGAACACCAAAGTTACGATGCGGAAATAAACCTTTGCATTGAAAAAAAACATTATCCGAGTTATGAAAACCAGTACAGAGTCGTAAATGAACACAGAAACCCACACAACGCTACGGACATAGCTTACATGACTAAGTTGTAATTTATTACTGGTAAGTTAAATGGTTATGTTACAGTAAGCCCAAGCGGAATTAACAAGTCTTACCTTTGTAATAATATTTTTTTTTTATTATGGTAAGTTTGGGTAAGTTTAATAGTGTTGAATGTTACAAGTGGTATCAGAGCAGCGTTACAACGCTGGGCCCTAGTAGGGTCAACTAACGTTAAACTGTATGTTACTCATGCACAGTTCAGTAAACCAGGTGGAAGTACCAATGAGGCGAACACCGTCTCAACCGCCACCTCGAAGTGGTGAAGAACTGCCACCACCACCGGAGGGTAACCCCGAAATGTGGGTGCAGCTGGGAATAGAACAACATCAGCGATCGAATAGGCTGATTGAAGAGCAACAGCAGCAGACTCGCATTTTAGTACACACAGTGCAACAATTGCAGGAAGAGATGGAGAGGGTGCGAAGAGAGAATGCAAAAATGATGCAAGAGTAGGAGAGAATCTTGAAGAGCCTCTCTGATAAACAAAATCACAGAAATGAGAATCCCAGTGCTGGTAGGGAATTTCAAGGAAGAAATGAACAGCAGACAGATGAGCAAGAGATGAATCGTAATGAAAGAAGTCCATCACAGCGAAGTAATCTGAACAGGAATTTTCATGAAGCTGAATCTGAAAATGAAACTGAACGGAAGGCAGGCAAAAGACAGAAGGTGGAATTGCATGAAGAATTCAAGAAAATAAAACCACCTACTTTCGATGGAGAAAAGGAAGAAGTGGCTGAAGCTTGGTTGATTAACATGAACAAGTACTTCCAAGTGTATGACTACGACAGTGGACTTAAAGCTCGGTTAGCCATTTACCAGCTGAAAGACAAAGCCACCTTATGGTGGGAAGAAGTGAAGAATGTGCGGGGAATAGAAGATCAGGATGTGACATGGGATAAGTTTCAGCAGTACTTCAAGGAAAAGTACTTGACTGAACGTTTTTACGATGAAAAGGCACGAGAATTCCATGATTTGCGGCTGGGACAGTTGACTATGGACGAGTTTATTGCTAAGTTTACATCATTATTGCGCTACGTACCATATTTGAGGGAGGAGAAGGCCAAAGTCCAAAGATTCCTGAGCAGTCTACCCTCCCACATGAAGGAGCGTATTGAATTTGTAAATCCAAAAACCATGGATGAGGCCATTAGGAAAGCAAGATTGTGTTACCAGCAAGCGAAGACCAAGGTAGACCAAGGAAAAGGGTGGCAATCAAGGAAGGAAAATAAGAGCAGTGCTGGTTTTAACCGCAGCAAAACCAGTAAATTTAGGAGCTCTGCCAGGAACTCAATTAATAAGAAATTTGGCAGGAACCACGAGAGGATAAGATGGCCTGGGGAAGACAAAACCGTGGAGGCTTCTAGCAAACCTGAACAGACTCATAATCAGAGGCCACCTCTGCAGTGTTGGGGCTGCGGTGCAGCACATTATTATCGAGATTGCCCACAGAGGGGAAAGACTGAAACAGTAGCTAATTTGCAGGAGGCCTCTACAGTAGGAGAAGTAGCACGAAGCATACCCAGAATTAACGCAGCCTTGGAGGACCGGCAAGCTGATTACCAATCTACCATGATAGAGCTGGAAGGTAAACTGTTCACTCAAACTGTTTCTGTTTTGATAGATCCAGGAGCAAGTTTAAGTTATATAAGCCCTAAGCTAGTAGAAATTTGTAAGTTGCCAAGTCAAAAATTTAAGAAGTCATGGTTGGTTCAATTAGCCACAGGAGCTAAAAGAAAGGTTAGTGCCAAGATACCAGACTGTGCGCTACAGATCAGCGAACAGCAATTGGTAGTGGACTTAAATATTCTACCCTTGGGATCCTACGATGTGTTACTGGGCATGGATTGGCTGGAAAAGCATTGGACACTTCTAGATTGTAAGGAAAAGAAAATTTATTACAGAGATCAGGATGGGAATCGCCAGGAAATCCAAGGCATAAGGAAGCCCACACAGTTACGCCCAATTACAGCCTCCCAAATGGGAAAATGCATTAGGAAAGGATGCAGGTTGTATGCCATTCAGGTCGGAATATCAAAAGCCAAGGATAAGGCAGCTCTACTGGAGGACATACCTGTGATACAGGAATTTCAGGATGTGTTTCCGGAGGAAGTACCCGGATTACCACCTAAAAGAGATGTTGATTTTACTATAGAACTGCCATTCCTTCCTACCCGGCTTCACCAAAGATCCCTGCGGGCAGGAGTGGCTCCTGTACCGCAGTTGACAATCAAAAATGCCTCCAAGAATTACCTGATAAGGGTATATACGACCCAGTTGTATCCCCTGGGAGCACTAAAGGCTGCTTGTTAAAAAGAAGGATGGAACCATGCACATGTGCATGGATTACCGACAGTTAAATAAGCTAACTGTTAAGAACAGGTATCCTCTACCTCGTATTGATGACTTGTTTGATCAGGTGAGAGGGGCCACGGTGTTCTCAAAGATCGATTTGCGATCCGGTTATCACCAGATCCGGATTAAAGATGAAGATATATACAAAACTACCTTCCGTACAAGGTATGGCCACTACGAATTCATGGTATTACCTTTTGGGTTAACTAATGCACCAGCCACCTTTATGAGGCTGATGCATAGTGTTTTCCATCCTTATTTGGACAAATTTGTGTTAATTTTCATTGATGATATGATCGATCTGTACTCTACAAATCTAGAGATACAAGGACATTTACGCATGGTGTCGAGAACCGCTAGGAAGCACCACCAGAAAAATTTAAAGTGACTTTTCAAAGGAGAAACATGTATCTTGGATGTAATATCCGAGAAAGGTATAGCAAAGGATCCTGAGAAAATTAAAACCATTGAATGGAAGGCCATGAGTGTGGAAGATATAAGGTCATTCATGGGGCTAGTCGTTGGTTGACTGCTAGTTTATAAGAGGATTTTCCAAGATAGCTTCCCCATTACCTCTCACAAAGAAAGGGAAAGTTTTCATGACCAAGAGGTCGTGATGGGCTTAAAGATCACAATTGATCACAATGACCTGTTAAGTGTAAGGATCCTAGAGCAAGGACTGGGAGGTTTGTACCTGGAGCAAAGGAAGGTGTTGGGGCTGTGTTGTCACAAGAGGGAAAGGTAATTGCATACGAATCCCGCAAACTGAAGGATCATGAGCAGCGATACTCAGCTTATGATTTAGAGCTAACTGCAGTTGTGCACGCTCTCCGTGTATGGAGGCATTATTTACTTGGAAAAAGGTTTGTGTTAAAAACTGATCATAGTAGTCTAACCAGCTACTTTAAGCAAGCTGACTTAAACTCTCGGCAGCTAGATGGAATGCCTTCTTGAGTGAGTTCGATATTGATCTAAAGCACGTAAAAGGGAAGGAGAATAAAGTTGCAGATGCATTAAGTAGGAAGCTACATAACATCTATGAGTTATATGTTAATCAGATTGAAAACAAGTTCCTGGAACAAATCAGAGAAGAAGCAGACAAGGATCCTGAATACAAGTATTTATGGCAGCAAACACAGGAATCTGGAGAACAAGGTGAACCAAGGGAATATGGGATTAACCAGGATGGGTTGCTGATTTTCAAAAAAATGATAGTTATTCCAAACAGGATGGAATTAAAAACCATGATCCTGGATGAATACCACAGAAGCAATTATGCAGGACATCCGGGATATCAAAAAATGCTGACAGCAATAAGGAAGGACTACTGTTGGCCAGGCATGAGGAAGGATATTGCGAGTTCTCTGAGTAGATGTTTAGAGTGCCAACAGGTGAAGGTCGAGCATCGACATCCGGCTGGATTGATGCAGCCTATACCCATTCCTGAATGGAAATGGGAGGTGATCTCGTTGGATTTTATCACCGGATTACCGAAAACAAAACGAGGTAATGATTCTATAATGGTAGTTGTGGATCGACTTAGTAAGTCGGCACATTTAATACCTGTCCAATCCACTTATAAGACAGTACAAATAGCAGATCTATTCATGCGTGAAATATTCAGATTGCACGGCATTCCTAAGACTGTTATTTCGGATAGAGATGTAAAATTTACATCAGCATTCTGGAAGACTCTGTTTTCAGGATTGGGAACGCAAGTACATTTTAGTACTGCTTACCACCCGCAAACCGACGGTCAAACTGAGCGAGTAAATCAGGTACTGGAGGACATGCTGCGAATGTATGTCATGCAGAAACCAGTTAAGTGGGAGGAGTATCTTCATTTGATAGAATTTTCCTATAACAATGGATACCAAGAATCCTTAAGAATGAGCCCGTTCGAGGCATTGTATGGGCGGCAATGCAGAACTCCCATTAATTGGAGCAGTCCTGAGAATAGAATTATGCTGGGACCCGACATGCTGGCAGAGATGGAAGCAGAAGTGAGGAAGATTAGACAGAATCTGAAGGCGGCACAAGACAGGCAAAAAGTATACGCAGATAAAAAAAGATCATACCGTGAATATGAGGTTGGGGATCATGTATACGTTCGGATTAAACCAAAGAAAAGTACATTGAGATGGGCATCTTGTGCTAAATTAGCACCCCGGTTCTGCGGCCCTTTCCAGATACTGGAGAGAGTAGGACCAGTAGCATATCGTTTGGCTCTTCCTAGTCACATTCGGGTGCATAATTTTTTTCACGTATCGTTATTAAAACGATATGTTCATGATCCTAGACACATAATACACTGGCAGAACATACAGGTAGTGGTTAAGCCTGATTGATAAATACTAATGCGATGATAAGAACCTGTTTATTAATTTAAGTTCACTGTGTGCAGGTAGAACCAGACGGGGATTTTCTGGTCGAGCCTCACAGTATCATCGACCGGAGGGAAATCATGCTCCGGAAACGAGCCATCGCCCAGGTTAAAGTGCAATGGAAGCACTTTGGTCCCGAGGAAGCTACCTGGGAAGACGAGAATTTTGTTCGGGAAGCATATCCTGAGCTTTTTCCTTGAATTAGGATAAGAACACCAGGGACGGTGTTCTCTTCCAGAGGGGGAAAACTGTAACCACCCTCTTAGCCATTAACAGTGATTAAATATTGTTAACTAATTATGAGTTACTTGTGACTACTGTTGTGTGGAATTTCTGAATAAAACAATTTTGATGAGAAATAAAAATTACTGAGGAATTAGTTTCTTGTGTAAAAAATTATGATAAAGTAAAAAAACTGAACCTGTAGTTGTTGGAACAGAAAAAGAAACAGTTAGACAGTTCTCCACAGAAACTCTGGAATAAGAAGAACATTCCAGGAGAGTTTTGGGGTTCTGGAAAGAGGAAAAAAACTCTGGCCTTCTGGAAAAACAATTACCAGATCAGAGGAGTAGCTGGGTTGGAGACTGGACCGGACTGTCCCGAGTCTCCCCAGATTTCTGTTCCACTGGAGTTGGAGGGCTGGACCGGATTGTCCAAAACATCTCCTCCAGTATTATCACAGCGATAATCTACAGGCTTGAAGCTCGGAGGGAACTGGGCATGTGGTTGCCAGTTTAAGGTTGGGAGGAAACGGGCATCTACGACCATCTAACAAACAGATGAGTTCTCTATTACATAAATTGATGATAGTGATATTTTATTCCTGTATTTAATCTAGAAATAAATTGCTAAGTTGATATAGACAGATTGTTTTCAATGCATAGTAAAGAAAGACACAGAACATCTCTATGTACAGTATAGATACTAATCATAGCAGAGATATTTATTTCTGTATTCTAATTTAAAATGAGTTGTTAAATAATGTAGATAGCATTGTTCCACTGTGTAGAGAAGACAGAGATAAGGTAAATAAAGACAGTAACATTTCTTTAGGTACAGTACGGTTACAAGTAAATAGAATGATTCTCGTAACGAATAAAGACAAGCTAAAACCTAGAGAAATAGCGACTAACAGCTATAGCGCAGAGGAAATCTAGTCTATCTTATCACGCACATTAAAACCTAGCTGACAGATTCACATATTATGTTCAGTAAACAAATAAGGAATTTAGTACACTTTACTTCCGTTTTGAACAAACACGAGAACAGGCGAATATAAATGAGAACTGGCTCTGGCGTTAACCCGTAGGGCAGGAGGTTCGACCTTCCGCCCTGGGCATGTCGCTGTGGCTATGAAAAGTCTACACAGACTGAAAGATGGAAATTTCAATTTAGATGTAAAAACCATGCCGGAAATTTAAGTATTATAACCAGAGAATTCATAGAAAAACAAAAAGAGTTCAAACCAGTAGTATCACACCCGCTTTGCAACCTCAACGCAGAAAATATATAAGCGGAGAACCCCAACAAGTTTTCCATTGAACGCATAAATCGTAACATGGGGAAAGAGTAAGAATATTAGCAATCCATTCAACATTTTGAGGAAAACAGAAAACCATTGGTCTGTCCATTCATAAACTGTGGATATATATATATATATATTAAAAACAAGCACTTAACTCAGATGTTAATGCAGAGCAGACTCCGCCACTGTCAAGGATAAATAGTATTTAAGCAGGAAAATAGCCATGGAAATGCTGAGACCTTCATCTTTGGAACAGTATAGTCCATAGTTAAGCAAATACAAAGATAACAGAATTAAACCCAGCACGGGTCGAACACAGATGAGTAAACCCTAACAGTAAATTCAGAGCCCCTAACTAAACAGTTTACGCCACTGCAACTGTAGACTACGGAATGAAGGCAATCTGCCGAAATGGAATGAGGCCGAGCCTCCAATTCCTTCCTCTTCCGAGGAAACAAACGAAAGGTACCTGTGATTGGAGACCAAGTTAAACCCTCTTCGAAATGCCAAAGAGAAACGAGAAATGGTAACCAAGCTTCAAGAATCGAATCAAGAACAGCATACCTGCAATAGCACAGAGAGGATACAATTTGAAGCGGACAAAATAAACAAAAATCCGGAGAAAGGGAAAACTATGAAGAAGCGGTGTGGCATACCTGGTGAGTGGGCTGGAGGGTATTCGCGCGAGAACGAAGAGAAAATTCAACCTTTCCAAGAAGCTCTCGGGTACGCCATGTGAACCCTGGAGTAAACAAAATTAAAAGAAAACTGTAAGTTTCCATCCACTCAAACTTCAAAACGACAGAGAAGAATAATTTTTGAAAAGGAAGAAAAACGCAGTGTAATTACCAGCGACGACGGGAAGGATTAAACCCGTTCCATGGTAGATGCAACCCGGTGCCATAGCTAATTCGAACTCCACCTACAGTTGAACAAACCAACAGATCTGCTCGGCCAGTATCAGTTGGGGCCGAGGGCTGTGGAACCCGTCCAGGAAGGAAAGCAATGCGAAATGAGTCGGAAGGACGGAAGGGAGGGAAGGTCATTACTCCAATCCCAAGATCTGATCACCGTCGGATCAGGGCGGATCAAGGGCGAGAAGGTATGCCAGCTGGAGAGTGCTCGGATCGAGAGAGTTCCAGCCATAACGCCATCAAATTCTCTATCAGCGAATTAACTATTCCACCGAACAAACCCCATTCCAAGGAGTTGAGACGCACAACTTCATTTAATAGGAAGGGACATGGCAAGCCTTGGGAATTAGGACCAGGTGCATACGATATAGTTGTAAACAATGAACACCAAAGTTATGATGCGGAAATAAACCTTTGCATCGAAAAACATTATCCGAGTTATGAAAACCAGTACAGAGTCGTAAATGAACACAGAAACCCAAACAAAGCTCCGGACATAGCTTACATGACTAAGTTGTAATTTATTACGGGTAAGTTAAATGGTTATGTTTACAGCAAGCCCAAGCGAAATTAACAAGTCTTACCTTTGTAATAATTTTTTTTTTTTTATTATGGTAAGTTTGGGTAAGTTTAATAGTTTGAATGTTACAATACCATGAATGCGGCCACTTAAACCAATAATCTCAATTACTCTATATTGACAATGAATATGTCAAATTCAAGAAAATCGGGAGCGGCTGCAAGCAACAATTAACATTTATATTATTTCCAATATAAGCAATGGATAAATATGCAACTGATACAATATATTGCCATCCCAACTTAGCGCATTTGTATCACCATCCCAACTTAGCGCACAAATGGGCTGATTGATTTTTAATTCAGATTTACAGGTTCAGAGCATGATATAAAGCCCTTCTAAATGCCGCAGAAATGCCCAGCACTTACAGTTCGAAATGCCCAGCGCTTACAGTTCGAAATGCCACAGAAATGATTACGCCGCAGAAATGTGCTTACAGTGAATTTGAGTTGTTTAAAAAAAAAAATTGTTTATTTATAAGATTCTTAAAATTTATTTGTTAAGCCGACTCAATTGTTATTTTTTATTTTTTATTTTATTTTTTTGAAATTTAAGCCGACATTGAGGTAAGCCGACATTGAGGACGTGACATACCCGACATCCGGGTCATATGGGGCTGTAGATGCGCCTCTCGGCGCAAA